>CAJUYG010001510.1:8515-50503 GCA_910591675.1 Galerucella calmariensis
AACCGATAACAATTTATCTAAATTCATTAAAAACAACAAATCTAAATTTTCAAAATTAAACAAATCAGAAGTTTATAAATTGAAATGTGGTAATGATAACTGTGATAAAATTTATATAGGTAGAACTTTTAGGAATTTTAAAACTAGAGTTTCAGAGCACAAACGTAATCAGAAAATTTTGAAATTTTGCATATAGAAGCTAAATTCCTGAACTTAAATGTTTTAGAAGCTTATTTTGAGATAAATAAAAATAAATATTCAAATAATCCTCTTAATGACCAAATAGATATGAACAATTCTCCCTTATTAAACCTTTTTATCTAGAAAGATTCCGGTAAGATTGTTGTAAAATTCTTTCGCGATGCTATTTTATTTTATCATTTACTACTACTTTTTACTTCAACATTGTGCTTTCCTTCATTATATTTGAACTGAAACAGTAAAATTTGTAGGTTATCTTCAAAGTTCACTATAAGAACTACATAAAAAATATTCTCAACAATTAGAAACATATTTTTCTAGAAATGTGGCACAAAATACTATTGAAACCCTTTCGACAATTTATATATCGTTACGTTTATGTATGCCTTTGAAAGTTTAGAAATAGTCTCTTGAGATGTCAGACAGAGCCCTTCGACACCATTGTTTCATTTAAGTCTATGTGTTTACTTTGGTTGTACGTGAACAACAGCCGTTTATTGTCAAACATTAACCAGTTTATTTTTATTCTAAATCACAAACAAACTATAGATCTTTAAATTTTTCACAAAAATGTGTTTTTGTAAATGGTAATTTATCAATAAGCGGTGTTATAGTTGAGTTTAATTGAAATATTTTTATCAAATTTTTATAAAGAATTTAAATATACAAGTAGCCCACCACCTTTTACAGATTTGTCGGGTTTTTTTGGACGTACCAGAGCAACCAAACTCGACTGGAAGGTTTATCACAGAGAATCTTCCTTTTTCCAAAAATATTTATACATGTACAACTTAACTTTGTAATGAAGTAACAGTTTGATTGTTCTAAATTAACAAATTTTGTGAGATTGAAACGTGAACTTTGCGTTCAGCCTTTCAGATTTCATATTTATAAATTAATTTCTTTAGAACTTTTATTTTTGGTGGTATAGTCCATATATATTTTCTAAAAATATTGCTTTTGAAAAATGGGGCCGTTTTCGATAATTTTTATTATTTTAGTTTTGGAAAGTTCCCTACTCGAAACGACAAAAAATCACAATTTTTTCCAACCGATTTCACCCCCAAATTCAGTGTTAAATATGGGCAGATTTAAAACGGGGCGTGTCGCGTGTCCAAGATGTGACGTCAAATCAGCCTACTGGCGACGAGCCCGGCAGCGGCGGCTTGCGGCTTCATATAGCCGAGTCAAAGATTACAGAATAAAATATAAGATGTTTCACTCGTTCGAATTTATTGCGTAAAGCACCGATGCCGCTGGTGACTGTCTGGTGACTTGGATGGTACAGTACGTCGTACGTCGCTACGTCCTTACTTGCATTTAACTTGGCAGGGTTGTCTCTGACTTGGCACATTATACGGGACGTCGCCCGTCGAGCGCTGTTATTTTTGAACGGTGTTTATAATTGGTTGCTCGTGTTTTATAATTTATGTTGTATAGATTTTTTGAATTTATTAATCAATTGTTGAAATGAGCAAATAATCATGTTAATATATTTCTCTTTAATAGCAAAGCTTAAACACTAAATATTTTGTAATATTTGTTAATACAAAATTACGAATTTATTTTTATAATAAGGATATTATAAACAAGTACATTAAGCAAGAAAACACAAAAAATTAACAGACTAAAGAGAAAAATATAAAGCATAAAGTTGGGCTTGTTCGCATTTTTTTGGAAATCTTAGCTGATGTGTACTGAAATTACGTTACAGTCCAACGTTTGGAGCGCGGGAGTGGGAAGATATTTTAAACTCAACCTTTCGATTCTGTCATTATGGGAAACTCTAAAATGGCGAGGATATAAATTTTTACTGACACGAAACCTCAATCAGGATTGCCTCGAAAACTTTTTTGGTCAAATACGAAGTTGCTTTGGTAATGCCAAAAATCCAACCACTGTACAATTTTGTAGCGCGTTTAGAAAGCTATTTTCTCTAAAAATTTTTGATCATTTTGAAGGCACAAACTGTATGGATGACGTAAACGAAGTTCTTTTAACTATTGGTTCTGAACTAACAAAAGAATTCCTAGAACAGTTCACTTTTCCTACAGAAACTAAAAATTTGCCTTTAAAAGTGTTTACAACAGATTACCAGAATCTATCAAGCCCAGAAGGAAATGCTTTAGTGTATGTTACGGGGTATTTGTTAAAAAAATGTCTAATACAACATTCATGTGAAACATGCTTAAAGTTTGTGGAGGATTGTTTTTTATTCACTTCTCTCCTCCATTTGGGAAATGAGCTGAGTGGACTGTATATTTTTCCTGAAGCTGGTTTGGTTGTTCACTTAATTTCTATACCAGCGGCCTCGATTACAGACTTAGTAGCGGAGGAAGAGGTTTGAGTTTTTATTGTAGATGGTTCTACGATGAGTTGTAATCCATTTTATATTAAAAAATAGTCGGGAAATTAAAAATATATTTTATTTGTCAAACATGACAGACAATCAACTTCCTAACTAACTTATCGTTTCTATAGCGACGGCTAGGCTACGTTATATTGAGCTTATGAAATAATTATAACTGCTCACTTACTGGAACACTGGTAGATTTTTTCAGTTACTTATTACAAACTTGCTTCGGACATAAGAAAAGGAGGTAGGGTGAAGGCATGCAAGTTCGAACACAAAATGGTTTGTTTTCGAACAGTTTGCCCATTCGGCTTATAATTTAATAAACAGAGAAACTTTTTTCTGTAAACTAAAAGCTTACACGACAAAGAAGAATGACCTATGTGTACCATCTAGGGACATTTTTGAGAACGTTATTGCGATGGAAAATATATTTATCGAAAAATTCAATTCTTATAGCTAACCAAAGGGGAATTGGTCAGTTCCTTTTGAACGAAATTACTAAATTTTCTTTTCATCATCCCTGTAACCAATTTTCTTCCAAATATTATGCAAGTCTCTACACCAGAGTCCGTATATATTTTACTCTCAAATGTATATTGGAAGATTTGAAAGACAATAGATTAAATTTAACACATAAAACAAAATCCAAACTTAGTATTTTACAACATTTATGAAATTTTTTAATGAAGGTATCCTGCAGCTGCTTCTCTCTTTACTGTTTCAACCTTGTCAATCCAAAAAATACGCGTTATTTAAAGATCAAAATTTAAGATTTAGTGGCCCTATTATTCTGGTGGCTATATTTAATTTAATTTGTGATACATATCTGATAGATTATCAATAAGTATCACCAAAGTGCTTCCCATCTACAGTTAAAGTTAGGACCTTTCCCAATGAAACACCCTGTATTTACTCACTTGGTCGTATTTACAGCCTACTCCTATGATAACCATGTTGATGAAATGAAAAAAAAACTATCGTGCAGAAATATCTATTTGTTTTTTTTTGTTTCAGCTAAATCAAGTATCATCATCAAGCGAAGAACTGAACGGTTTTATAAGAAGCACCCCTTTATACGTAACTTCTTTGACCGCCACCGAAAGTATAAACAACAACACCACCGGAAGCAGAGGCCAAGGAGGAGGAAGCGTTTTAAGTACCACTACGACCGTTGTGGCCTGTAACAAAGACGTCGCCTCCACATCTAAACAATTTTTACCCAACGGTAAAGATCTTGGTGATTTGCTTACCGACAACGCAAATATAATATCCAATGATATTCGAACCAAACAGGTATGTAGAAAAATAAAGTCCCATTGTTTAAATTACCGACAAATACTCAGAGTTTGTTTTTGCATCTATAATTTCTGATAAATTTGGAATATTCTTCAGAAATGGTACAAAAGTTATGAAATTGAATACATACGCAATAAGTCTTTCATTTGATATTCTAAGGGCCGGTTCTATAACCTCTGGTTAAGACTTATAGTTATGGTTAACAAGATTTGACAAGAGGTTTGCTGTTCTATGACAGCTTGCTTCGTTATAACCATAGGTTGAAGTTCTTTGACCAAAGGATAAAGTAACAGGCACTTTGAGTTCTTGTTAAGACTGTGACCACTGGTTAGCCTAATTTTGGTGACATTTTACTCTACAATCTTGACAATTCTGAATTTCTGTCACAGCACATTTCCATTTATTTTCAATTGATTACTTGTAAATAAAAGACGTTAGCGCTTAATATAAATCCTATAAGGTATCATAATGACTACTTCACTAGAGTAAATTGATAACTGACAAAATTTGAAGGTTTTGAACTGGCAATTTTTTGTCTTGTCGCGGCAAGGAAAGTAAGTTGTTTATTTATTTATTTAACTGTCTAAAAATTATTAAAACTGTTTCAAAAATTTAAATAAGTATTATTAACATGAATAATACAAGATTTGGAAATAATTCAATAAATGAAATAGAGAGTACAATTAAGCAAAGTATACCGCGAAATACAATGAAGACAAAAAAGTCTGCGTGGGAGCAGTTTAGAATGTTACTGGACGAACGCGTAATTACACGTTAGAAAAGGATACTTCTGAACAAATTATAGCAACAATTCTTGAAGATTATGGTTTTAACATGAAAAAAAAATGGAACTGATTATACTGAAGCTAGTGTGAAAACACTTTGTGACTTTGGAATACGACTGCTCAAATGGTTCAGGGAAAATATTTTCTAGAATTTAACATCAAAATTGATCCATTTAAAGATATTACCTATAAATATGCTAGATTGGCTAGGGATACAAAACGTAAAAAGCTTCAGGCTGAACCTGAAACCAGAAAAAGAAGTTCTAACGCGTTTACCAAAGAAGAATTGCTGGAAATGGTAGAAAGCTATTCTGAAGATAATCCTGATGGATTACAACAAAAGTTTTTTCATATATGTTCGTTCGAATTAGCATGGCGTGGAAATGAAGCTGCTAATTGTGATATTAATTACGTTAAAAAAGAAAATGATAATAAAGGTAATTTTACTGGCAGGGTAGAATATAATCCAATCTTTTCCAAAACGACACAAGGAGGATCAAAAGCTTTATCTGGCAGTAAGTGGCTGGTAAGAAATAATGCTAACAACAATTTGTGTCCCGTTCGTTTATTTTTAAAAATTATTGAAAAAAGAGAATCCAATCCTTATCTAACAACAACAAGATTATTTTTAACAGTACATCCAAATTGGGAGAAAGGAATAAGGTACAAAAATTCGCCATTGGGCATTAATACAATTTCAAAGTGGACAAAAATATCGGCAGAATCAATTGGTAATGACACAAAAAAAATAAAAATAACCAATCATTCACATAGAGCTTCTGCAATATCTGCATTAGCAAAAGAAGAAGTTGGCGAACAAGAAGTAATTAAGCTTACAGGACATTCTTCTGCCCATTCTTTGAAACCATATTTACAATTAAATGAAGAACACCATTTCCAACTTATAGAGAACCTTCGAGAAAATAAAAATAAAGAAAAGGAATCCTCAGTTTCTAACTTAAATTCATCACAGGTTATGATGCAAAACAATCCCCAAAATAATGCTACAACGTACAATTATAATAATTGTACTTTTTATATAAATAAGTAATTTTTTTTCATAATGTTATTATTTTTTTGGCTTTGTATAATTGAAGTTTGCAATAAATAAAACGTTTAAACATATGATTTTTTAGTTTTTCTCTCGTGAAATAGTCATGTCGAATACCCCTCAATTAAAAATTTTGTAAGGTAAAATTTTTCTCTTGTCGTATTCAAGTTTGTTGCTTTTAGGTAATTTTACTCATGACATTTAATCCAAAACCACTCGCCTGACGGCTCGTGGTTTTGTTAAAAATGTCATTCGCAAAATTGCCAAGCAACAAACTTTCATGACAATCGAAAAATTTTGCCGACAAAATTTTCACTCTCATGGTATTATATATAAAAATAATGATTGACCCCGGACTTGATGGCTCAGATGAGGATGAGTTATCATTTCCCATGCCTCAACCTCGAAGACAAAAATTAATACGAGAAACGGTGAATTACTATGAAATTCTTAGTGACGATCAAACCTTCTGCCATAAATTCCGGAACTGTTTAGCTCAGCGGCAATGTTTTTCCAACATTGCTGCTTTACCTTCCAGGTTACGGCATCTGCGTTTTTTCATTCTATATTATTTTATAATATTTTTTGGTTGATACCAATAAAGCATCAAGTTTTTCCCCTACTTTTCTTTTATTTGTTGTTCTTCCATTATGAAAACGAAAACAAACAATCCGACAAAACAAGGTGCATAGGGAAGTATAATTTGTCCTTAACAAGGTGCCTTGACATACCTATAACCAAACTTTTATGTGCAACTTTTAGGCGGGAAAGTCAAATTTTGTACAATATCTTTATAATGGATAGTACATTCACGAAAACTATCGATGTTAAGTAACCACTGGTTAAAAGTAGCTGACACATGATGATACAACAAATTTTTTCCTAACCTCAAGATCAACACCTGACCAGAGGTTGACAAACCATCACTTTTGACCAAAGGTGATAGAGCCGGACCTAATCAAAACAATAACTATTTACACAATTACTGTTGGGTTCTCGCTAGATTTTTTACGTGTGGATTTTTCGGCGTCCTTCCAGTTTTGACCTTGCCAGTTGAAGTTAAAGTAGCCTCATCCGTGAAAAAAAATTGAAAAGCAAAAGTATATTCTCTTGTCTTTCCTACAGGTCCACCTAAAGACATTCTTCAACTGTGAATGAATCTAAATTTAGGCCTACATCTAAAACAGTATTGCTTGCTTGCTCAACGTATTTGATCATCAAGTTATGATTTGTTGTATTATCTAATAAGTTGGGGTATTATATTAAGACTAAGAGAACAACAAATTGATGTCTATAGGCATTATAGTAATTATTTTCTATTATTGGACAATGACAATGATTAAGCTTTTTTTTCTGTGGGGTCACCTTTGGTCGGTTTTTTATAAAACTCAACCAAATTCAATCGACGATTCACGACGAAGAATTTAAATTTTTGTAAGCGGAACATAGGTGGTTGATGAGGGTGTGATTTCTGTCATGTCATTTTAGTTCCTCCCTAATACCCTAGAAACGGTTTTGGAATTTTTTTGATCTCTTTTCGTTCATGAGGTACAGCCCATTGTAAGTTTTAAAATCGACACCCTGTATATTTTAAATTGTATTAAAGCTGTCCATATTATTACAGTTAACACCTTTCTTGTAATATTTCTATATTTTACCCGTATAAAAATGGTCTTGATTATTTAAAAAAATATAGTACCTACATACCTACATATACATACAGTATATTAGTTTGGAGTCATTATATTTGATTCATTGAAATGTAATATTATCCTCAAAGCGATAATACCTCCCGGTCCAAATTTATGTTTCTGATTAAATGCATTATGTACCAGTAGTTTCTATGTGTACTAAGAAATAACATGTGTTAAAAATTTCGCATAATCAAATGTCGTGTACTGTGTATAGTCTAGAGCGTATTTGTTGACAATAACGATAACAGCAAAGTTTAAGGTGAGATATAAATAAGTTAAGTATAATTCTCGAATAGAACGCATACAACAATCCACTTATTGAGAATTAATAGATATATTTTCCCGATTATATCAATAGATCGTCTCCGTAATCAGAAAAACCCTTTAGATACAAAACGGAGGCACAAAAAAGAGTTTATAAAACAGCGCAGAATTATTTGAGTGGGAACAAAATATGCAAACATTTCAAATATTTGTTTTTAAAATAATTCACCGGTCAACGAAATAGTTATTTAATGTACCAAGGGTATAAATAGATGTTTAAGCCCTGAGGGCGACGTCTTACGAAGCCGACGGCTTCTGGCCCGAGGGTTTGTAAGTCGCCCGAGGGTATACACATCTGTTTATGCCTGCGGTACATACAAACTTTTATGTCATACTAGTTCGTTATTGCAATCCAATCTCAATATAAATCAGTGTTTTAAAAAATCCGGTTTGAATTAATAGGTGAATGTTGACAAACGTAAATGTCATAATATCACAATAAATTTTATATGTGTCAAAGCTAGAAATCAAAATGAACGAAGATTTTGGAATTCCTGACGAAATTATTGAAAATGCAAGGAAAGCAACTGTAAATCTGTTGCCAAAAAAGTGTAAAGAAGCTTACGACATGGTTATTAAATAAGTTGAACAAAAAATTATTTCTCTTTATGCCCGCGCCGGCCATAAAGGGAACTTTATGCCCGCATGGATATAAAGTACGACATTAGATAGTTGGTAACTAAGCAATAAAAACACAATAATGAAATAGTATAATTTAAAAAATATTTTTCCTCCTACCCCTATAGAAAGTACACACTTTCCTTCCTTAAATCAGGGAGGAAACTCATACTTTTTCTCCCTAGGAAGGAAAGTATTTTTCCTCCCCCTCATTTCAAGTAAGTTCAGAATAAGAAAAGCATAGTAAACTGTGGCTCACTGACAGTAAACACGGCGATTGACTTTTGAGGTGCAAAGTCGCTACATTCATTAAACTTAGTTGAATTTTTGAAAAATGGAGAGCGATTCAAGTGATTTTGAATTTCCAAATACACCAGCTAATATTAAGGAATAAGCTAACATAGCGTCATTAACCTTACTACCACAAAAATCTAAAGACAGGTATGAAAAACAATATGCACAGTATAAGCAATGGGCTGAAGACAATAAGATACATAAATATTCAGAGAATGTTTTACTGGCATATTTTTCAAAACAAGGAAAATCATTAAAAGCTTCAACACTTTGGTCTAAATATTCAATGCTACGCACAATGATACAAATGAAGGACAATGTCGATATTAAATATCCAAAGTTGATTGCATTTCTAAAACGTCAAAATGCCGGATACAAACCAAATAAAGCTAAAACTTTTACAAGAGAAGAAATAAATACATTCTTAATGGAAGCCCCCGATGATATTTTTTTATTAATGAAGGTGAGAAATGAAATCCCATGCAAATAATTTAATTCTTGATATAAAATATTCATAGGTAGTCCTTGTTATTGGAATTTCTGGAGCATGTCGATGTGATGAGCTTATTAAAATGACTATGGATGATATTGAACAGAAAGACAATCTTTTAGTCATAAATATCCACACTTCAAAAACGTATAAACAACGAACTTTCGTTATCAATACTACAACTGGTAACGGCCCAAATTTTGTTCAAATCGTCCTAAAACGTCTTAAAACTGAGCATAAACGATTGTTGGTATACTTTAAAGCAGGCAAATGTATAAATCAAGTGGTTGGCAAAAATAGTATATCCAAAATACTACAAAAAATTGCAGAATATCTCAATCTTCCAAATGCCAAACATTACACAGGGCACAGTTTCAGAAGAACTTCAGCAACTCTGTTAGTAAATGCTGGTGGGGATATTTTAGCTCTAAAACAGCATGGCGGTTGGAAATCAACCAATATCGCAGAAGGTTATGTAGAACAATCTTACACAAAAAAAAGAAAAATGTCTGATCAAATTATGGGAAATAACGTAGAACCTGAACTTGATCAAAATCAGCCAAGCACTTCTAGAAGTTACCACCATTACAATGTGCTAAGCGAAAATATTTCAAATACTAAAGCTCCTGTTCAAACCCTATCTTCTTCCAATGGTGTTCATATAAGTGCTGCTCAAAACTGCACATTCAATATTAACATAAATAATTCTAAAATATAGGTAAACAATACTATGTAGGTACTTAATTGTATAACATATATTGATAAAATTGTTTAATAAATAATTCTTATGTTCTTAATTATATTCGTTACCTAATTGTGTCGTAAATGAATTTTCAAAAAAAGGTGGTTAGGAGGAAAAATCATCTGTATCACATGGGAGTAAAGTGCCTTTTCCTCCCTTGGATGTTTACTGCCCTCCGCTTTGCGTCGGGCAGTAAACTACATCTTGCCTCTAGTAATACAAATAGCTATTTCATTTTGACTTCCAACTTTGACACTTATAAAAATTATTGTGATTTTATGACACTAGCAACGATACTGTCCACTATGATAAAATGGCAATGTTATTAATTCGAACCGGATTTTTCAAAATACTGATTTGTATCGAGATTAAATTGCAACCCTCGGGCCAGAGGCCCTCAGGGCATAGACATGTATTTATACCCTTGGAACATAAATAACTATTTAAACTCACACTGATGAATGTATGTCAATAATCATATTATTATGTTTTTTAGAATGAGCTCCTGAAAGCGCGAGAAAGTCCACCTCAGAATAGAAAATTAACAGATCGAAGGAGCTCTTCTCCGTTTCAGAATGGAAGGACTGAGTTACTGCTAGCTGCAGAAGACAATAATAAAGTAAAAACAACAGCCATCGTAGAAAGCAATAATAATAAATTGGGCGTTGATATAGAAAACAGGTGAGTGATAAAATACTTCACAATTATTAAATATAAATGAACTTGTTTATAATAATTAAAATTTGGTGATTTATCAGAAATATTCCACTGAATTGGAAATATTTATTGAAGAAAATTGATAATGATAATAAAAATATTCGATGAATGTAGTACAATATTATAAATAATTCTGAAAGTACGTGATATTTTCACATAATTAAAAATACATTTATAATATGTACATTTAAATTTCATTTCACCACAGAGAAATATATTAATTTCTATGATTTACTCCTGACGATGCAAATTATATTTGAGAATCTGGTTGAGTGATATATATATAATTTGTTCAATAAACCTAAAGTGTCGATCGACAAGGTCGATCGACAATGTCGATCCAGTGTGGATGGTCGCCCGACATTGTCGATCCATAATGTGGACGCAGTTTTACAGTAGTCGATTGTTGATCGATTGTCGATCGACACCATTCGACATAATGTAGACGCGACTTAACACCATCTTCAGAAAAACGATATTTTAATCTAAGTTTTTCGTCACCATAAATAGTAAATGGATATTCCCTCTCCTTAAACGTTTTCTTATTCCGTCTATTTTCCATATTAATTATTTCATTCACGTTTCTACAGCTCTCAAAAACATTTTCCTCGCGTGCTGAACAACAACAACAACAACGTCAATTTCTTTTAGGTTATAACACAGTTGAACAAGGGTAGGGGTCGGTATAAGTTTGGGTCACTACTTATACCATACTTATACTGAGTATAAAAAAATATTCTCAAGTTTATTGGTAGTCCAAGATCATTTAAAATATTCATCGTACGTTCTTAAAAAAACTGAAATGACGAAAACGGTTGAACTGTGAAGAAGTTTCCGTTTGCATAGGACAACATCAAATTATAAGTATCATTTAGTCTATAATGATGAGAATGAATATTGCTTCTTAATTATATACCAATGTCAAGTTATTCAACAACGATGATTGCAGTGAAAACTGTTTGAATTTAAGTCTAATTAACAGGAAAAATATATACAGGAGCAGTCACTATTGTTTTGACTGATTGCAAGGAAGAGGCTAGAAAGTTATAAACTTACTAGAAAAGTCAAATATTCAATAACTCAAAGAGGGAATCAGTCACTCATTTTCAAAACAGTATAATCGAAATGAACGAGAATGTCTGATATCTGGGGATGACCAATGGGTTGAATTGGTATAGGTGGGTCATGATTGATGAGGTGCCTGAACGGCCTATTCCATTGGTACCTTTCCCTTTCCAGATTCACTTTGTTTCGAATTAAACCACATACTGCGGGGTTAGAAATATCTCGATTGAACCTAACTTGTCTCAGTACAAATGTACATACAAAAAAAAATAAGGTTATCAAATAAAAATTGAATTTTTCAATTATTTCAATAGTTGTTTGTTATATTACATTGAAAGTTGACAAATGGCTTCAATTGATAGTTTGGCCAAACTTGTCAAACAAGACTGGCTTATCGTAGAATGTAGATGGTTTTTAATCAACTTGAGTTTTGAAAAACTCCTCTCACAAGAAGCTACGTACACACAGTAGAAACAGTTTGATCGCCTGTGTTATGTTTGACAACGATTCAATAATAAACTTCAGCATTAGTAGTTATGTCCATGAGGCTGCAGTTATTCTCTTCATGTTTTTCAAATACATTTGTATGTTTTGCCCATTTGCGGGACATGGGCTGGACTTCCACCCCCTTCCTCCCCCCCCCGAACCTTCGGTACGTCACTGTAGTCCAGTAAACGAAGGTGTCAACATGGGCAACTGGTCCAGCAAGAGCAATTTTTTTTGTAATTTGCAGGTTATGGTAGGCACATTAAATTCCCAAAATGTCAGGTACCTGACCATTGTGGAAGGGTGGGAAAATGGCTCTGAAATTCCAGAAAATCCGTTTTCCCGCGATATCTGCCGAGATTTGACCACTAGAGAATTTTTGTTCGGACGAAAAATAAAGAGCAGTTCCTTACCCACAAAAATGATTCCCAGCATTTTTTCGAAAAATTAAATAGTTTTCGAGATAAATGGCCCGAACGCCGACCCAAAATTGAGCTCCAGGCCGACTAATAGAGAGCACGCTCTGAGGGCATGACGTCCCCAAGTAAATTACTAATTTTTCAATAACTCGCGTGAAAATCAATATGTTTTAATGAATCAAAGTGCGGGTGAAAGAAGGGATCTGTGGCTACTAATGCGTGTTTTTATCCACACAATTCGTGCTCCTGGGTCATTCGAAAACCAGGCCAAAATTCGTCTTTGCTAGATTTTTTAATGCTTCCATGGATTTATCCACATTATTTCTATTAAGAGTTATTTCAGCCAATCCTATGGGATAATGGTTCTTTGGGGGGTACTTTATTTATTCCGAAACAATGCTACCAATAATTCGCACGTATTTTTTTGAATAAAGTGTTTTCCAAGAGGCGATTTTTGTGGATTTCTGGAGTTTTTCCGAGCGCTCTGGTTTATCGGGAATTTCTCGATGATTAACTGTCAAACCCGTTTATAATTGATATTGGGAGAAAGGTTAGCATATTATCCTCTTGCCCATGGTATAATATTTTTGTCCCAGACCCCTGGGTTTTCAGGAAAATCAGGGAAATTTCCAGTTTTCTGAGGGAAGTCAGCTATTTTTCTGAGTTTTTTCTCTTTACAGTAAAATTCTTCCCGGTCAAGCATCATACCCGATGAAAGGTCACATTCTGAACTTTCCTTTGATATGTGTATCAAGTATTTTATTTGATGCATTAAAAAGAAATTTGTCTCTAAATTTGTTGTAATGGATGCCTCATTTTATTCTCGCACGCCGCCACGCCACCCATCTATAGTGTGGTCGACGGCGTCTGCTAAAGTGCGTGTACACGTGGATGCTTTCTGCTGCATTGTTTGTCAACAACTGACAATTTTACATGTAAACACTATTTCTTCCGTGATTTTTCAAGAATAAATTAGTTGTATTCCAGTGTAAAAAGTGAAATTCAAGTCATTATTAATTTTATTGTTATTATTAAATAATAAACTTTGAAATTTTTATTGATATTTTTTATTGAAATTTCTTGAGCTTCTTTTTTTGGAGCACACGGTGAGGTTTCTTTTTTTTAATTAAGATCATTAGTATTGTTGTGGGTGAAATGACATCTAATGACTTGATAAATATTGTTCATTCCTGTAGAGCTAGAGGACAGTGTTAACGAATTGGAACAAGTCGCAAATGCTGTTTTCAGCCTGCGATATATAAACGAAGAAGAAGAAAACACGAGTGAATGGTGATTAACTGATAGACAATTGTTCATATCGTTGTTATACATGTTTAATTTTTCAGATATTTCTCAAGAATAAAATGTATTTTCAAAAAAAGTGCAATCATATTTTATTGCAAAAATTTGCGATTTTTTGCAAATTTGTAAAAATGTGCAATTTATTATCGAGCATCATTGCGGACGCTTGAATCTCCCAAAAATTTTTGGTTCTCGCCAGGCAAACCCGGGGAACTTGGGGTTCCCGCTACATACGGAAAGTTATTTTCGCAATTTTAGCGTCTACTTTCAATCCTTTTCGCACACATTCATTCCTAGGATTGGTCTGTCCAATAAAAGCAGGCCAGGGTCTCAATTTTGAAGAAAGCGATAACTTTTTGACCCCGAGAGTGGGTAAGAGATCGATCATTTTCATGTTTCTTTTCATGGCCTTAATTATTTCGAGGTTGCGAAAATGCAAGGTGGCGCCATCTACCATAGATGCCTGGAGGCCTAAACATAGAAATTGGTGTATTTTCAGGGTCCCTCATCCCAGATTTTGGGCTAGAAGCGTCAGTTTTTAAGTTTCAGAAAACTGCAAACTTCTCAAGCACCATTTTTGCAAAAAATATTGGTGTAAAGAAAAAAATCGTGGGACAACTTTTGTAGGTAATGAACAGCTCTTCATTTTTTGTCTGAGCAAAAATTCTCTAGGGATCGTAGTTCGGGAGATATCGGCGGAAAACGGATTTTCGGGATCTCTAGAGCCATTTTCCGACCCTCCTACAAATTTCAAGCACCTGCCATTTTGGGGGTTCAATGTACCTACTATTACCTGCAAATTAAAAAAAAATTCTTGGTGGACCAGTATTATTCGCTTTCATTTACTGGACTATTAATAATATCGTGTTTGATATGTACTGAAAACTGCAAATGACAATATTGGTATATTTTTGGGTAAGAGCTGGAAGTCAAAAAATTAAAATTTAACTATAATTTCTGGGAAATTAATAAAAAATATATGTTTCCTCAATATAATTATTTGTTTGCTTATCTTGAAACATTTTTGAATATTCACGGTCGGTATATTGCCCTTGAATACATGGTACTGTATACCTACCCAATCAACTGAGTTGATTGTACCCATATGTAGAGACGCTAAAAAGATACACCCTTTTATCTTAGTCACATATATTCGTCAAATCTGAAGTATCCACTTGAAAAATTCCAGAACCTAATTTTTATGACTGCAAGCCCTTTCAAAGTTTTCATATCGCACCCAAGAGATTTTCTTCAGATAACTCACCGATTATTGGCTCAGAAGTCAAAGAAATTCATTATAATTCTTGTCAAGCCCATGTCTGGTTTCCTGAATTAGAATATACATACAATGGTACGTGGGCATGCGGCTTAAAATGAATACATTATAATCATTCAGTGAATGTACGTTTGAAAACGAATATGAAAACGTAGGCTGATTATGTTTTTCTGTCAGCACAAAAAGGTTGAACAAACTATTCAAGGATATGGATGAGCAATTGTCAAAATTAATTGTTTTTATGCAAAGGTTCATATCGTACTGATAGAATCATTTGATTCTCTTTAACCATAAGTAATTAATTTGTATATCATATACGCTAATGGTATAATGAGAAGTGCAGAAAAATAGTGGAAATAAAAAGGGATGCTTGGAGCCAATGGCTTAGAATGAACAAAGACGCAGATAAGAACGAATATGAAAAGATAAGAAAACAAGCAAAAAATGCAGTAGGGAAAATTAAAAGGGAATAGGTGGATAGCATACTAGGAAAATTAGATGCCGAAAATAATAGTAAGAACTCAAAATTATTCTACCAAAAAATTAAAGAGCAAAATACAGTATTCAAGTCCAAACAAATTGGAATAAAAGACAAAAATGGTAAAGTTGTATAGAAGACGAAATAGAATATAAAAAAAAACATGGTAGGAACATTTTAAAAACGTCTTAACAGAGACGGAAATACTGGAAGAATTTTCGGAAGACGAAGAAATAAAAATAGAGCAAATACCAGAACCAACGCTAGAAGAAATAAAAGAAATCATTAGTAAAATCAAAAACGGGAAAGCACCAGGAAGCGACGGAATAAATATTGAATTGATTAAACTGACAATAGATATACGAATTAGTAAGGTGTATATGGAGGGATGAAAAGATGCCGTAAGAGTGGAGATCAGGTCAAATAGTAACAATGCATTATAAAGGGGATCAACGAAATTGCACAAACTATAGAGGAATTACGCTACTCAACACGACCTATAAAATACTGTCTACACTCATTCAAAAGAGACTGGCAAGCAGTATAGGCACAATATCAGGACAATATCAATACGGATTTAATAAAGGCAAATCAACCATAGACGCAGTTCATATCCTGAAGCAAATATTGGAAAAAACTCACGATCAAATCGGAACAGAGATGCTATTTATTGATTTTGAACAAGACTTTGATTCAATAAATAGACAACAACTAATGAGAGCACTTCAAACTATGGAGATAAACAAAAAACTGAGAATATTCATCTGAATTACTATGAAACAATCAACAGCTACGGTAAAAACACAAAAAGGTGAAACGGACATATTCGAGATTAACAAAGGAGTCAGACAAGGAGATTCTCTGTCAACAACTCTATTTAATCTGGCGCTGGAATATGTAGTCAGAAACGTAGACAAAGGAAGCCTGAGGACAAGGGGTGGACAATTGATGGCTTATGCGGATGATTTAGCCTTGGTAGCAAAAAACAGAGAAATTATGAAAAAAATGTTTCAAGATATTGTGGAATAAGGTAAAAAGATGGGCCTTAAAATAAATGAAACAAAAACAAAAATAATGACTGTGAACAGACACCAAGACCAAAGAATACACCAGCTTAACAAGAAGAGAAGCTTTCGACCCTTTTTTTATATACGCATGTCTGAAAGAGGCCATTTTTATAATAAGATACTTGTCATACTTCATTTTGTCAACCAATCATATCACCGATATTTCAAAATTTGATCATTTTCTCTGTGTATTTAATAAGTTATCTGTCAACGTCGGTCTATCAAGGTCATAAATTTTTGTTACCAAAACATCAATGAGATTGCGTCGGGCTTCGCTTCTTGTTGAGCTGGTGTATTCTTTGCCGAGACCCCTCAGATACAAGCCCTTACGCTAAGCCTGCGCTGCGTTATGTTCGGTATTAAAGGCTACCACTCATCCTCGACTGCTTCTTACATTCGGCCATCCTGTTCTGCTCCTCGTCTTTGAGGTACCTAGGGCTGGACCTGACGTTTGTGCGTACACCTACCTGTTCGTGAGCTTGACGCCTTGCCTGCCAACGCCTATCTCGTTCTCCTAGCTAGCCTGACGCCTGCACGCCCATTCCAGTCACACCCTCTCACTATCATATCACATTATGGTTCCATGTGGACATTTTCGTAGATCTAATCGCATTTCTGAAATCTAATTTTTCTAGAACTTGATAGAGCGAAAACACCGGGACCCCTCAATAACAAGCCCTTACACTAAGCCTACGCTACGGCGGCTCCTACCCATCAAAGTTCTGTTCAGTATTATGAGCTACCATTTAACCACGACGAATAATAATAATAGGTCTTAAAAGGTTGTATGCTTAAGTCTACCTGAAGCAATTATTGATTTATTAATAGCTGCTGCTTCCAGAAAACAATTAGGTATTCATATATCTGGGAATTTTGAAACTATTCAAGTTGGTTTATTTCGTGTTCAATGTTATAACAGTTTACTGAAAACTTTCGCTTCTCCAAAATATACTAAAATTATACTATGTCATGTTTTTTATACAGTGTGGAAACCACTTATGGAATAAAATTCTTTGTCATTATTTTAGAAAATTATAAAAAATGCCGAGACACGTCAACTTTTGAATTGAGTTGTGCGTTATGTAAACATAAATGTAAATGTACAGGATGATTCACGCAAGTATGCCATAGTCGGTGTTGTTGTTTTTTAATGAAACACCCTGTATATTTGCATATTTTTGAAATCCTCTTAATGAACCGATTCCAACAAACTTAATAATGTATGGACGTTACTACCTGAGACACCCCTTATTGAATAAGGTAAAATTTAAACCCTTGAGCGCAACTCACCTATGCCGCCTAGCTAGTGGTAGTTTGAAAAGAATAATTTTTTTCATACCAGTGATTTTCATGCAATATATTCTTATGATGTATAGCACATTTCTGTTAATTAAAATTCTAGTAAAGTTCCCTATTCACCTATTGCTTCACTATGAACCTATCACAATTATTTCTGCGTGATAAATCTCAATTTTTATCTTGAAAGACCCAGTTTCTTTGTTGAATCATCGTTGTATGGATAGTAACCACTGTTACATACTAATACTATCTATAAACACATTAAAAGTTATGCTCCAGCAATCATTTCATACCTTTTTTGTAGACCAAACAAAGTTAAAAACATTCGAGGAATGCTCTGAAAACTAATTTGGTCCAAGCGGAATACTTTTAGATTTTACCTGTATTTTTCAAATATCTCGTACGCACCGAATACCATCAAAACTATTTTCTTTTTGTACCTGTGCTACACCCACTTGTTCTTGACTTGAGTCGGGTTGTTGAGAGACGAAGAGACCTAACAGCTTACAGTCTAAGACATACACTTTATGTGAAACCGTTGAGTGAAGAAGTGAATGTTATACCGGGTATTTTAATTGTTTGTGGGAAATGTGTCTAGATGATTGTACTAATTTGTGGCTATTGTGTTCTTTAGGTTTTGATAAAAATACAATTTTTAACTTGTGACTTTGGAATAGGCAACATGAGGATTTTAAATTTTTATTGGTAAGAGTATTACTATTTTATTAATGGTTTTAAATATATGTTATTAATATAAAAAAAAATAAGATGATTACCTGAAACACCCAAGCTTAAATCTAAGCTGCTCCAAACAATTGGATTTGGCTTAAAACCATATATAGGTATAGAAATATTTAATATAACTTCACATTTTTCCTTCGTTCTTATTCTACTTTCAATTGTTGGAAAAAGTCAATAGACAACAAAGTCCACAACATAAATATAACTTACGTGCGGTGCAAATGACGAATTTAGAATTATTGAATATAATAATAATAATAATAATAATAACTTTATTGCTTATAGAAAACAATGTTTACAGCAAGGTTAGTGTGTGATAATATACAAAAAAAATATTTTTTTAAGTTTACAAGACAGTTTGTAATAAAAAATAAAAACAAAATAAAATAAATACATTATTCATCGAGTATAAATGACCTCAATTTGAGAATATTCCAAAGGTAGCAGCATATAGTTTTTCCCTCAGATAGGTTTATATTTTGTAGAGCATTTACTATTGTTTCCAAATTTTTCAGACAGGATATGTTTTGTTTCATAACTGTATACAGTGCTTTTCAGATAAAAGTATCCACCTTTAATAACTTTTGTAATACTGGTATTTAGAAAAAATCCAAAAACACGTCAATTTATATTGGAAGGGGCAAGCATTATGGCTTATTTAAACTTACTGGAAAAGCCACCCCCTCACCCCTAGCAGCATCCCCTTTATTTTTTTAAATTACTTCTCATATTTTTTATGTAAAATTTGGATACTCCTCTTTGAGCTGATTTCAAAAATGTATAATACTTGTAGGTTAAAGTGGTTAGTTTATGAGATAAAGAATTTTTCTTTTAAGAGCACAAATTCTACTTATTTTTTACTTTCACCTTATTTGCCTGTACTAAAATGGGTTGTACAACAGTTCAAACTCTTTAATCTTTTTAACTGTGCTATTTATTATGAAGTTACAATAAGTGTTCAAAATGAGTACCATTCACTTCCATACAATGGTATAATCTATTTTGAAATGCCTCTCTGACATTGCTTAATACGGCTGGATTTAATTGTCGACATTCATTTTCTATCCTCTCTCGTAAATCATCCAGAGATTCTGGTTGGGTAGCATAAACTTTTGTTTTTAAATACCCCCATAAAAGAAGTCTAGGTGTGTTAAATCCGGTGACCTAGGTGGCCATTCCATCATCTGCCCCCTTCTACCTATCCAACGAGCGGGGAATGTTTGGTTTAAAAATTGTCGGACAGGCATAGCATAGTGTGGGGGAGCTCCGTCTTGTTGAAATACCAGTAAATCTTCGGAAAGGTTATCATCATTTTCTATTATTGTTGTAATACGTGGGTCAACCCCTTCCCTGAGTAACTCAAGATATGATTCACCATTTAAATTTTCGTTGATGAAGAAAGGTCCGACAATGTGGTCACCTAGGATACCACACCAAACGTTTAACTTTTGGGGATGTTGTGTATGGAATTCACGCATAATATGTGGATCACTTTCAGCCCAATATCTACAATTATGCCTACTTACTAAGCCATTTAATGAAAATGAGCATTCATCAGAAAAGCAAATATTGTTTAACAATTGTGGATTGTTACTGATAATTTGCGTCATTGATTCGCAAAACTCTAGACGACGATCAAAATCATCTTCATTCAACTCGTGCACCAACTTAACTTTGTATGGGTGGTACTTGAATTTATGTAGAACTCGGAAAACTGTAGAAGATGAAACACCGATCGCTCTACTTATTGTTGACAACGATTGGGGTTGTTGAGCCTCTAAGCTGACTTGCCCTAAAATTGCCACTTGGATTGCTTCGTTATTTACGAGTCCCTCTCACTTATGCACTTTATTGCAAACAGACCCTGTTGTGGTAAATTTCTCCATCAGTTGAATTACATACTTATGAGTTGCATGTCTTCCGTCATGTTATTCGTTAAATATTCTAGCAGCAGCTCTTGTACAATTATTATTTTGGTAGTATAAACCTACAATTTCAATTCTTTCTTGCAAAGAGTAAACCATTTCAGAGAAACAAAATAAATAATGTATCAAATTACACTATCAATAGTGACTACAAATTCTAGTTGACAATGTCAAACTTTAATGAAAAGTAGAGTTTTTTGTTGTTTGGATTTTTTAAGTAGAATAAATAGCATAGTTAAAAAGATTAAAGAGTTTGAACTGTTGTACAACCCATTTTAGTACAGGCAAATAAGGTGAAAGTAAAAAATAAGTAAAATTTGTGCTCTTAAAAGAAAAATTGTTTATCTCATAAACTAACCACTTTAACCTACAAGTATTATACATTTTTGAAATCAGCTCAAAGAGGAGTATCCAAATTTTACATAAAAAATATGAAAAGTAATTTAAAAAAATAAAGGGGATGCTGCTAGGGGTGAGGGGTGGCTTTTCCAGTAAGTTTAAATAAGCCATAATGCTTGCCCCTTCCAACATAAATTGACGTGTTTTTGGATTTTTTCTAAATACCAGTATTACAAAAGTTATTAAAGGTGGATACTTTTATCTGAAAAGCACTGTATAGAGCCATGAAAGGGTACGCTGACGATGTAGCAATATCGGATTGGTGCAGGAAGGTGTAATATTTGGAAAACCGTAGTTTTTTTTGTGCTGTTAGATGACCATGAGTTAATTGATTCCATAACTGCAGTGATTCAACGTCAAAATAAAATTGTTTGATTTTGGATGCCCAATTATACTTTGTGGTAGCCGAATTCATAATACTCAAAACAAAGTCTGGGATAGCGAAATTTTTCCATTTGAAGAATCTTTAGTAACCAATTGATTGTCATTTTAAAAACATTGTACGACAACTTAACTCTTCCTGTTTCTATCCGAATAACAGAGTCATTAACCGCTACTAAAAGGATTCGTTTTAGGAAATGTATTTGCACCATTTCTAGTGCATCCAAATAACGAAGACCCCAAACAGAGACACTGTTAAACATAACGCTTAACGCTAGAGATTCAAATAGTTTGATTCTAGGGTACCTCATGTCAATTTTTGCCTTACACATTACAGGAATGAGAGCGCCAACGGCTTGTTTACCTTTTTTTACAGTTGCAGTTGACATTTCACTGAATAAGCCAGACGAAGAAAACGTTGCACCTAAATATGTATATGTATTACTCAATTCTATGATCTCGTTCTTAAAATAAAATTTGTAGTTCGGTTTTTGGAATCCACCTTTAGAAAACCTAACAATTTTTGTTTCCTTAAGATTAACAGTTAAACGATTGTGGAAGTATGTGGAAGTTTTTTCAAATGTGGAAGTATGTGTACAAGATTTTTGCCGGCGGTTTACTCCTCGGGTTTCACAAATTACGTTTTCATCTTGAGGAGGGTATTAAATGTTATATTTGTGCTTTTGTAAAGTTTAGCAGAAGATCCCCATCCGGTACACCGCTAATCTTCTTTAATAACTCCCTGTTACCTGCTATTAATCATTGCAAAATTCTTGGATTAACTTTCGACTCTCGGCTTAATTGGAAACTTCATATCAACACACTCAAAGGTATTTGTCTTAAAAGACTTAATATCATCAAAGCTCTCTGCCACTATCACTGGGGATCCGACGAAAATACCTTATTAAGAGTTTATAGATCCCTCATCCTTTCTAAACTCGACTACGGCAGCTTTATTTAAATGTCAGCCTCCAAATCCACCATCGACTCACTGAACTCTATTCACAATACAGCCCTTCGACTCTCTCTCTCGGTGCTTTCCGTTCTTGTCCAGCTGCTAGTCTATACTGTGAAGCAAATGAGCCACCCCTGTTCCTAAGACGTCAATCCCTCCTCCTTTCATACGCTGCATCAACATATTCTAACCCTGTTTACCCTTTGTTTACATCAATGTCTCAACATCATCCTTCCAACACTACTTCCAAACGTAGCTTAAAATCTATTGCCCATCTTCTTTTCCCATTATTTGAGAATACCGACCTTTCAATGACCACTCCGCTCCCCAACCTCATATCCCTCCTTGGACTAAACAACTTCCTCTATTCAATACCTCCCTTACCAAGTTCAATAAACATGAATCACCAACGTACTTATAAAGCAAGCATTTTTGGAAATATTAGAAAAAACACCATATGATTTAGTTTTCTACACAGACGCCTCAAAAACGTCACAACCAACCACGAACTAATACGTTCCTATCGGTTGCCCTCAACATGTAGCGTTCACACTGGTGAGTTGTATAGCATCTTCCAAGCTTTCAATCAAATCTCTTCTGCTGTCAAGCGCGTCGCCATTTGTACCGATTCACTTTCCTCAATTAATTTACTCAATACCATATTTACTGACCATCCAATAGTTCAAAACATCCATGACCTATCAAACCCTCTCAGCTCGTGATGTAACCGGCGGCTTCGAATTGCGGACCGATTACCTGATTTTAATAATTCCGTACTCGAACTGCGGACCAAACCAAGAAGACCCCTCTTTTAAAAA
Source organism: Galerucella calmariensis (assembly GCA_910591675.1). Taxonomy (NCBI): domain Eukaryota; kingdom Metazoa; phylum Arthropoda; class Insecta; order Coleoptera; family Chrysomelidae; genus Galerucella; species Galerucella calmariensis. The sequence continues at coordinate 31,695 of CAJUYG010001510.1, forward strand.
CCATGAATTGCGGACTAAGCTTAAGTTTATACAACTAGGGTAAAGGTAAGGTGTAAAAATTAGGGAATAGTAAACCATTATCATTTCAATATTTTTTTATTTTGAATAAGAAAATTATAAGTTTTTAAAGAAATACATTTTGCTTATAATATGTTTATTAATCAACTAAAATACTATAGTCTATACAATATATGGGATATAGGAAATGTATAAATATGTTGATGTAGGTACTAATAAATCCAAGATTTATTTATTATTTACTTTATACATATAGGACAAACATTTCACGTAATTATATCTAGTAATTTCTTTATGTTCATATTGAAAAATTTTGGTAGTTAAAAAATCTTGTCGCTTTCTGACTTTAGTATCGCGTATTCTAGGTTTATCGGAGACAGATCGAAGTTTAATAATCGTATCTGTTTGAAACTGTTTTAATATATTTAAAAAGTTGAATATTGTTGGATGGGAAGAATGAAAATTTTCGTTAAACTTCGAATGGAAACTTTCGCATGCATTTGTTGTTCTCTGTATGCTGTCTGTCATTTCAGCCCACATTTCTGGAGGAAATCTTGCATCTCCGCCAATATAAAAATCTACCAAGTAAGCTGCGAATGTCCTAACACGTTCGTCGTTCGGCATTTCTTCCATCAAATCAAATGAGAAGCAATCTCCTACTTCACTTGGATTCAAGAACGGCAATCCAAAACTATATTGTAACCATTTCCCTATTACACTACTTTCATCTTTATATTCCTTTTGTTAAACCAATGCTGTTTTCTAAACCAGGCCTGTCCCAAGTGAAACCGGCATCCAATGATTTTTGATTCATTCCATGTCGCAGCCACTGCGCTATGTATAGCTTGTTCAAAGTCTGCTGTCACTATTTTAGGCTTAAGTTGTAAATTAATTGTATTGCACCTTTCACAGAGAAGATCAAACAAAAATTTATACGTGCATTCTTTTTTGTCTGGAAGCAAACAAAATGCTATAGGAATGTAATAGCCATTTCGCTCTATATGAATTGTGAATAATTGCAGAAAATATTTGACACAGTAGGAAAACGTGCCATCCAAATATATTTTATCTGTGTTACATAATGCAGTCATGTTACTTTCTGTAGAAAACACCACAATTTTCTTCTCTAAATTGTTCACAAATAAAAACTTCTCACCTTCCGTACTCTTTACGTCGGTTTCTTCCAAAATGGCTATTGTTTCACTTAGGCTTTTCGGTAATCGTGGTTGGTTTTTGCGCTTAAGGCAGTAAATATTATTTCGTATGTAGTTGACATCTCTTGCTGTGATGGTTGACATATTCCCTGGATTTTGTCTGAACGACGAATGTAAAATTTTTGAAGGTTTTTCCGATAAATCTTCTGTTGCCTTACGTTTAACACTATTCGAAATCACTTGTCGATTATGTTTTTTAATATCCACCGTATGGTTGTGGTTCAGTGTACTCCTTGAAAGAACGTTCTCTTCGCGCACCGTGAAAATTTTAGCAGTACAGTTTTTGAAGGTACACGTCCAAAACTTCTCTCCGCCTTTCAATGTTTTCTTGAAAGAAAATTTTGCGTTTTGGAACACTAACAAAGGTTTTCCTCGTTCACTTAAACACTCAAATACCGACATATTTATTTGATGCTGACGACAAGACATTCAGTTAAATAATGAAGTTTTGGATATTTTAAATATTCATTCAGGTAGATTAGTTATTGATAGCGTATAATAAAAGTATAGGTTTTTCCCAATTAGTGGGCAGGTAGATTTCAGGTGGCCCTTTCGACTTGGTCCGCAATTCATGGGTCATTAAAAACACATGACAAATTTTAAAAATCATTTATGGTTTTTGGTCCGCAGTTCATGTACGCCCGATGTAACAGTTTGTCTTATCTGGCTCCCATCTCACATTGGAATTACTGGCAATGAAAACGCTGACCACCATGCTAAATAAGCTTCTTCTTCCATCACCACAATAACGTTCCATCTCCCAGATGACATAAAACCATTATTCAAAAAGTCCGTCAAGGAGTCCTGGCAAAATTTTTGGCACAACAGCAAAACAGCCTTTTACGATATACAACCATCAATCGGCTGTCTCTCCCTCGATTTCCTAACCAGGAGAGAAGCTGCTGTCATTAGACGATTGCGGATCAACCATACCAGATAGACACATGGTTACTTGGTGTCTTCTGAAAACCTTCCCGTCTGCCGTCACTGCAATAGTCCTTTAACCGTCAAACATATTCTCACAGACTGCCAGGAATACACCATTACATACAAGCGCCTAGACCTAAGACCAAACCTGAGAGAGCTTTTAAACTGCACTGCTGAAATCCCAAAGACATTGAAATTCCTCAAATCAACTAACCTCTACCTCAAAATATAAACTAGATTGATATTTTACCGAGTATTTTACATATTTTATGTTTTAAGATAGTGTATGTATTTATAATATGTCTTTTTGTCTTTTGTACATGGTCATATTTGTCGAGGCACTTAAATTCTACAGGTAGGTACTATGCATAATTATAAATTATAATAATTATATACTATGTACCTACATAACGTAAATTAATTATTGGCAAATTATCAAATATGTTATACAGTCTAAAAACTCAAATGTGTGCGATTTATTGGAAATATTGAGAGTTGAAATAATTTTTGCCTCACTTTCACTTAATTAGAAATTAGAATTTCCAATATTTACAATTATATGCTCATAATTTGGTAATTGGATTTGGAGTGAGTGTGAGAGAGAGAGAGAGAGGCAATTAGAATTTTGTACCTTCTATAACTTACAGATAGTAGGGTCTTCAGTGATTGTGCTATTTCTATTATTGTTTATGTTCCTTAATTAATATATTTGGAATTGTATTATTATACTAGGTACCTTCACTTAGTATAGTTTGTACGAAGTCAATTGGACAACCGAAAAAATATATTTTTCCTGCGACCCTATACAAAAAGACGTTATTTTGTAATAGGATACTTTCAGCGATAACGTCACCAGTGAGAGAAAGTGTCATAACTTTAACTTTCGTCCCTAGTGACGAAAGTTTAATTTATATATTTTCAATTATTTGCCGCCCCCTCGTATATAATGCTTTGGCGACTTTCGCTTATTAATAAACAAAGATAGGAATCATTTCTTCAATAAGAATGCATTTTTTTGCTTTTTTTAATTAAAAAGCAAAATAGAATTGTAAAAATACCGTGAGTTTTAAATTTAATTGCCAATAGTTGTCAGGTTACTCCTATAATTTTGAATAGTTGCTCGAATGTAACAATTAACCGAGCAATTCACCAATATTTAAATAATAAGTAATGTTTTGAAAAATTCCGTTATTTTTAATTCTTAATAAAATATTTGTTCAATCTTCTTCTTTGGTATAATACTATTATGATATAAACTGGGCTGTAGAAAAAGTATAGTGTTTCACTTGTCGAAAACTTGTTACTTTCGTCACTCGAAAAACAATATACTATTTATCCCTTATCCCACACTATGAGAAAGTTGAATTTTACCTGCTTTACGGAGTCGAGAAAGTTACGTTTTCTACGGCCAGCCGTGAAAATACATTTTACGTTTCACCACCATTAAACGTCAGTATGTAAATAGCAGTTGTCGATAAAATAAATGTCGCTATAGTTTATTTCTTAATGTCTGACAGTACAGTAGCCTCATTAAATATTCAAATAGAAAATTATCTCTTTCAGAGTGATCCTAAGAATTTTACAAGTAAATACTAAAATTCTAATGCAAAACAAGTAGGTGTCTGTATTGGTTATCTATACATCCCTGTTTCAGCTCAAAATACAATATGGTAATAAAACTGAACAATGCCAGCTGAACGATAAACATTGCGGCAGTGGCGGAGATTGCGATATTAGTTCATTTTGCTTATTTAATTAGAGATATCACTATCGTTTCTATAATTTGTTCTATGAGGTTATCTAAAACCCACATGTTCTCTTCCTCTTTAATTACATGATTCACAGCATCTCTCCAGTTCTCTTCAGTTATTGTTGTCAATGAGTACTTCATTAGTTCACGAACATGTTTCATTTTAAATGTTTTATTATGTCTAGCTACATAACCTTTAATTTGGGCCCATATTAACTCTATCACATTTAATTCACAATGGTATGGCGGCAAACGAAGCACTGTTATCCCACATTTCTTTACTATTCCATCAATAACAAACTTTTTAAATTGTAGCTTGTGATCTGAAGCAACCTTTAAAAGTTCCTTTTTTAACATATCATCTTCAAATGGTATATCTTTTACGATTAACCAGTTTCTAATATCAGCTTTTCTCCAAGAGGTAGATGGAAGATTTTCTGCTAATTGCGATTGTGTAAAATACTCTTCAAAAGCCTCTGCAGTCATTTTTTCATGCTAGTCTTTGGTTGATGTTGACTGAAACTCCAGTAAACCACCTTCAACGAACCCTTGATTGCATCCAATATTAGTCGGCGACTTTTACCGATAGGAGTTTTCAGTCCAGTAGGTAAACCTTCTATGAAAGCTTGACGACTGGTTTGAATATTTTTGTCCTGCCATATTTTTAAATAAAATAGTAAATCAAATTTTAAATAGTAAATAAATTCCTTAGATGAACGGTGACGCATATGGTTTACTACCTGACTAGCATCTGTGACCTTTTCGCGTGCTGTCAGACAATAAGGAACAGACTAATAAACTTTTCAACACTAACAATGTGGCGGGGTCTTCTGATATGACTTTCAATGAATCTACATCCTTTGCACGCGAATTCCCGTCAGGTTTCTTAATGACCAATATAATACACTTGAGTTCCCGTCCGACACTTGCAGGTATCTTAATCCCGTACTCGAATTGCAGTCCAGTTTATTTAATCTGTTCTGTTATCGGGACTGCCCTAATAGTTTACCCTGGCGGGGTTGGGTTAGGCTAGGTGTCTCATTATTCCTGAAATAAATGTACAAATACCGTTACCGTTCAATTTTAATTTTTTATTTCCTTAATCTCCTTAATTTTGTGTGCGCGCAATTCGGCTCCTAATTTTTGCGTTCTTACTCGTATTCAGGTAGAAATTGACCGCTGCGCGCAACTCATCCCTGTCCAAATAAACACCTTTTTAACAGGTCAGTTTTCACCCTGACGGGAACTCGAGTGACAGCTTAACGTACCCTAATTATGACACAGTTAGAGTGGTTATCCTGACGGGAATTAGAGTGCGTCCATCTACATCTACTGAGATTGCTAAAATGATGACTCCTTTGAAAGAAAATAAAGCAGGGGCAACAATTTCATTTATGCCCTTTTCTGAGCAAGTACAGCTATCAAATTTATCCAAGCAAGAAATTTCTTTTGTTAACTGTACTATGTATAATCCAATTTTTAATTCCACTTACAAAAATAACGACTCACAGATAGCAGTGAATTTCATATTATAAATTAAATTTTTATATAAAATATTACCAACTAGTCCAGTAACAGTAGTCCAGAACAAGGCCAAAACCTTGAAAATAGGTCGGGCCGATGCCATTTTTTTTTAATTTGCAGGTATTGATGGCTACATTCACCTCTCAAAATCTCATATATGGAGAAATGCCCGCAAGGCCCGGAAAATGGCCCTCGGAGACAAAAACGTTTTTGGCCGATATCTTCCAAAATATGGCACTTAGAGATTTGCGGTTTTGATAGAAATGACGAGCAGTTCAATACCTACAAAAATGGTCCCTATGGTTTTCTTCGCTAACCCAATATTTATTCCAAAAAAGGGGTCGCGAAAATTATCATGCATGGAAAATAAAAATACGGCATTTTCTCAGCCAATGTGTGAGCCAAGGGGATTGGATATACACGTATCTTGATTTTTTGAACTTGGAGGGTCAATCGTAGATGGCGCCACTAGTTTTCTCCCTCCTCACGTAATTATCCCGGCAATGAAGGTGCCCCCAATAACTATCTGTTTCCTGGAAATTTTTGGAGTTGAGAACGCTGTTTTGTACTCTCGGCCTGATCCTTGGAGCTCTTAGGTCTTCGGCAATGTAGCCTAGAGGTCTGCTAATTTTTGGCAAGTCATTTTCAATAATTCGGCAAAAAAGTTTTTGAAAAATAAGATTTATTTTCGAAAGTATATGAGAATTGGAACATACATGAACAATTAGACATCTATCCATCACCATTCCAACACATTTATCTCAGATGGATGTTGCTGGCTGACATCATCAACCCCCTCTCCATCCATGCCTTCTCTTTCTTCCTCTTGCTCCTCTAGCTCTCTATCTTCACCTCCACCAATTTCTGCCCCTCCCTCTGCTTGATCAGCTGATACAATCACATCTTCATCCTCATCCTTGTAATTACAGTTATTTGGGGAAAGTTTTCAAACAAATTGTTTTGATATACACGCGTGATAGTACTTGATATATATATTGACGGAAAGGTCAGAATGTCCTCTTCAATATGGTGTAATTTTCACTCTCAAAAATTCAAACCACAAAAAAAAAGTAATCATGAAAAAAAAAACTTGGATTTTCAGGGGGGCAGAGATTCTCTAGATTTTCCGGAAAACTGAAAGAGTTGAAATGAAAAAAAAAAGTACCGTTCACAAGGGGAGAACATAAGCTTTCGAATTAGGTGTATCAGAACCCGATAAAAGGATCCATTATCCCTAAATTCCGGGATTTTCCATAAAATTTCGGAAAACTCCGAAAATCCGGAAAAACCGCCCTGACGAAAACACGTGGTTTATTGGAATGCGCGAGAAAATGTTTATGTTATCCCCCGGAGTGTCTTCGAAACCCTTCAAAGTCCCATTATTCGGAAGGATTCGGTCAAAATACTTTTTATAGACAAAATACAACTAGATTCATAGGGGGGGGGTCAAAATATCGACCAAAATTTTGCTTTGGCGGGAATTCCCAAAATTCTGGGGGCCCAAAAAAAACCAGTGACAAGATATTATAGATGCAGATTTCTCCTTTCAAATGAACTTTGAATCATAAAAAAATATGCATTTTTACCCGAGTAATTAGAAAAGTTGTCCATCCGCTCAGAAATTAAGGAGCTGAGAGCGCCTCCCGAGATCCAGGTCAGATGTAAAAAATACGGCGCGCGTTTGTGGCCCGTTATCTCGAAAACCACCAAATTGACGACGAAAACGATAGGGACCATTTTTGTAGGCATTGATCTGATGTTCATTTCTGTCCAAATCCGAAATCTCTAGGTGCCATATTTTGGGAGATATGGACCAATGTAGTTGGGAAAATGGATTTTTGGGCTCTTCAGGGCGATTTTCAGGGTCTTGCGGTCATTCCGCCATATATGAGATTTTGAGAGGTTAATGTACACATCAATACCTACAAATTAAAAAAAAATGACACCGGCCCGACCTATTCTCAAGGTTGATACCCTTATTTACTGGACTAAACAATTATTGTGAAGGATCAAAACAGTAATAAATTTCATATAATAAAATAATATTTTTATAGAAAAATAATACCAACAATTATTGCTTGGGATGAAAAATTATGTGTAAACCACAGCAGTAAATTGCTTATCTCAGGCCTCAGGAAGAGCCAGGCTCGGCCGCACTTCGCCTGTCCATATCTTCTTTGTGCCTGCCACTTCACCGCCTAGGAATACAATATACTATTTTGACCACTTGTCGAATATACTATTTTCAGTACTTGTTGGTGCTTTTGTTGGTGGCGCAAAACGACTTGAATAATACAAATATTTGTGAGTTGATTAATTACATCAACAATCAGAGGATCTATTCTCAAACAGTGATATTTTTTTGTCGCATGCGAGATTGTACTTCGTACTAATTTGACGGAAGATATACCTACAGCACAGATAGCACGAACAAATCTATGGTTTTACTAAGCAGTCCACTGTTAAAAATTTTATGAATTTGAGAATTTTACCTGTGCAGATCGGTATAATGGAAATATAACAATGACGGTCCCTTTTAATGGCCATAGATTCAAGAATTTCATTCAAATAGACTATCCTATTATGTATTTTACAATAACATAGATATTAAAATAGTAATATATTAGAAGACACCTGTTGATCTAAGTTGAAGCAGATAAATACGTTTTTCCGCAAATCGCTAGGAAATTTTGACATTCCTGTCAAAATTTCTTGAAGAAAAAGTCAGGACTTACTGTACTGTACTGTACTGACTTACTGTACCTGACTGTAAGGAAATGTCATTTCCTTACTGTAAGGAAATGATATTTCCGTACAGTTGTTAGTGTTCTACATAAATGATTGAAAACACATTGCTTATAAGGAATTAATTTATATTTTGAAAACATCAAGTCATTGCAATACATTTTTAAGATCAATTTGTTATATTTACAGTAATTTGACAGTTAGTACAATTATTGAACATTGGAGGAACACTCTTAGAACTATGAGAAACATTTTGGACAACATGCAGGGTGGTAGGGTCATTTTGTTGAATATTTTGTACTGTGAAAATTTTATTTGCCACCTCAACCTTATTGTTAAGCGATTCTTCGATATATCCTTCAGCAACGTTTGATGACTTCCATCCGCCATGCCTCTTTAAACTAGTTATGTCGGCACCAGAGTCAACCAATATTGTTGCAGAAGACCGACGAAAGCAGTGACCAGTATATTCTGTCGGATTTACCAAGTTCAAATAAGTAGCAACTATTTTGGGCATTTTTCTAAATTGATGAATTCCTACCACTTGTCTACAACCCTTTCCGCTTTGATATTTAAAGAAAAATCGGTCACTGTTCATATTTTCTGGTCTTAACGAAACATACTTTCGATAAACATTCAAGTAGATCTGATTAATTACAAATGATCTTGGTTTGTTGGTTTTCGAATCAGTTATGCTGATTAAAAGCTTAGATTCTAAGTCTTCTATATCGTGTACAGTCATTCGGACTAACTCATCCATTCTACAGGCCCCAGAAATACCAAATATTACAGCCACCTAAAAAATAAATAAAGCTATAATCTAAATAGAAATTAAAACCTTGTAAATTACCTTAATCATTAAATTTTCTTTATCTGGAGCTTCCTGGATAAATTTTTCAATTTCTTCCTTCGTTAAAATCTTAGATTTCTTTGCCCTATAACCTTTAGCTTGCCGTTTCAATAAAGAACGAAGTTTTGAGTATGTAGATATATCTACATTGTGTTTAAGTGCAAGGGTTGACTTCAACATTGAATAATTGGCCCATAATGTTGAAGATTTCATCTTTAAACAAAGGTCTAGGAAGTATGCCATTACAACATTTTCTGAGAAAGAACTCGTATTTTTACTCATGCGATAATCCATAAAACGTCTGTATGCATTTTCGTACTTTTCTCTTGATTTCTTTGGCAATAATTCTAATGAAGCAGTATTCACTGCCTCAACCAGCTCTGGAGGAGTCCCAGGAATGGAAATTTCATCATCACTTATCATTTTACTTTCGAGAACACCAGCCACACCAGCAATTAAATTTATAAGCGTCAAGTTTGACAATTCAACCTCAATACGTTTCCATAGTAACCCAAGTAATTTTATTAGGAATTTCAAAGCACCATTTATTTGGGAATAAAATTATCGCGTTTTTTTTTAATCAATCAATATCTGTCGAATTTTAAACGATTTGCGGAAAAATAGTATGTTAACCTCGTAGGAAAAGCCACATTCCTGGACTCTGTGTTGCTAAGTCTCGGCTTGCGCCTCGACTTAGCAATCTTCACAGTCGTCCAGGAATGTTAAGCTTTTCCTACCCGGTAAACAATGTACTATTGAGTGAAAAATATTCGAAATAAAATAAAAAAAAATTTTGTAATCCGTCAAAAATAATAAATGCCCACTCTTAAATCTCAATTGCGATCCTACGTAAGAAAGAAAATATCCCCATTACAAAAGTATGGGATGCTATAGTCAAAAGCGCTCTTCAAAGGTCACTAGCCATATGTATCAAATTAGAAGACACAGATGTTACCAAAATGTGAGATTACAAATATACCCGGAGAGAATAATGATGGTTGACGAATTTCCACTTTTTCATTCATTCAAGAAATCTATGAGATTAAGTACCATTTTCTTTTGCTTGAGGACGCAAAATACCGGAAAATTGCTTCTTATTATTCATTCATTCTTGTTTGAAGTAGGCGATAACGTCGCCGAAAGTAAGCTCCCCCATGCTGGCTTGTGTTAGCCTGTACTCACCGAATACAGAAAACTAAAATTGAGAGAGTGTCGGACATTCACAAAGAATGTGTTCGACAGTCTCATCTTCCTGTTCACATCCTCTACAGAGTGAAGTGTCAGACAGACCCAGTCTGTAGAGGTGTTTTCGTAGGTGGCAGTGACCGGTCAGAATACCCGTGGCTGTCCGAAGGCTCTGTCTGTTCATAGTCACGTATTTTTTGGCTACTTTGCTGTCCGGATAGTGCAGCAGTTCCTTGGCAAGCCTGCAACCTTCTGCATCGTCCCATCTACCCTTCTTATCAAGGGAGTGTTCATTTATTAGGTCAATCATAGCCGACGCCGACAAATCAATGAAAGTGCCAGGTCCCAAGAGTTTTTGGAAGGCTGCTTTCCTGGCTAGTGAGTCGGCAATGTGCCCCTTGATCATGGAGCTACTATTAAGAGGAGATGACACAGTCGACTATCTTATAAAATGCTTATAATAGGAAAGTGGTATCACATATGAGTGACATTGTGATGTTAGCAATATGGCGTCGACGGCAGAGCCGGACTATTTAAATTTTCAATCAATAAAAATATATTCACTAGTGAAATTCTTCTTCACCTAGGTATAGCGTAGCGGCTTTTTGAATTTTCGATTAGAGGTGGTTTTCTTCGTTAAAGTGCACATTATCGTCCTTTTGACAAGATGAAATTAATAATATAGAAACACTGTATTTTGTTGGCTGCCAAGAATCTCTTATTGATGGAGTTCTAAGAAATCTACAAACATTAAATATAATATGAAGTTATAATAAATAAAACTAATGGAAGCACAAAGAAATATATTCCAGTACAGTCCTGTTTCGATTGTTTACTAACCTATGATATGTTGTTCCCGATGATTTTTTCGTATTTACAGTGTCTCTTGTACAACTAACAAAAAGAAAATCCAAAAATACCCAATTCACATCCACAAAACAATACTAAGTTGACAGAGAAGTGGTAGTAAAATGGCGAAACCGATACCACTTTTATGACAGGCGTAGCGACTCCTCTTAATACTAGCTCCATGCCCTTGATCCAGCCTAGAGTGACTTCGTTGTTGCTACAGGCTTCGATCAGGGACAGGTGACACTCCAGTACTAGGTCTGATGTGATACGTGGTCTGTTCAGGGCTAGTAGTGCTTGTCTACTATCCGTAAGGATGTGAATTTTATTACCTGTGTTTCTTTTGGTAATCTCTTTCGCGGCTATGTAGATAGCAGTGAGCTCTGTTTGAGCAACGCTGACATTACAGCCCATCGCCCATTTGATGTTTAGATTCAGAGATCTGGAGTAAATTCCACATCCTGAGCCCATATTGGTTTTAGAGCCATCCGTGAAGATGCGGAGTGCGCCTTCTTCTGATGTGTTTTGTGTGTTATATTTAATGATTACCTTGTAGGGCCTGTGGAAGGCATATTGTGGTGAGATTGCGTCCGTATTTGCCTGCAGCAGTGGGACTTCATTGAGTGCCTCACACCATAGGTTACGTCTCAATCTACCAGATCCTACGTCAGGTTGTATACCGTTAGAGCGTAAGCGTGTCATGGTCATCAAAATAAACTCCTTGATGTGTATGTCAAGGGGAGGGAGACCAAGGATCACCTCTATCGCTCTGGTTGGTGTGGTTCTTATGCCTCCTGTTGTATTGAGGCATGCTGTTCTCTGAATTTGATCCAGTTTACGGACGACTGTCAGCTGGTTTGCTTTAACTCCCCAGGCAATCGCGCCGTACGTTAGCATAGGTCTGATGATGGCAGTGTAGATCCAGGCAGTAACCCTGGGTGACCCTTAGACCCTCTATTAGGTCTAAGGTATCTCTCATATCTTAAACTGCCACGCTCGAGTATCCCCGAAAATTCCCCTATTCGCCTCCCTAACTATAAAAGCAATCATATCCATTTAGGATCAAAACTGCTACTAAGGTTCAAATTATGTTCCTTAATTTGCCCCACAGTGTAGATACGTACTAGAGATTTAGTTTTTTATATACATTATTCGTATTATAAATATCTAAACTGACTTTTTTTTCATTCCAGGCCTCGTCGGCGTTCAGGCAGCAGTATAGTTGTTCTCGACGGGGACCTAGATCCGGTGAAAAAACACCCTGACGACCTAGACGACAGTTTAGAGTACAATAACATGGTGATGATGATTCCTAGCGACAACGGACCTCATAGGGAAATGGCCGTCGATGTGCCGGATACTTTCATCGCCAGAAATAAGACTCCACCTAGATATCCACCTCCTAAGCCAACTCTTCAGGTAAGGAATAATATGAGAACATCGATATCATGATTATCTACAACAGGCTTCATTCCCTAATTTTCTGCTTGAAAACAACCCAGACTAAGACCCATTATTGTTAATGAAAATATTATTATTTTGACCTTCTGAAGGTAGATTCACAATTTGGCCCATTACTTATGAATCACCCTGTATAAAATCGAAAACGGACTATGTGGAAAATGTTTTTGTTGAATATGTTAAATGTTTTTATTTTATTTTTCTTGTCACAGGTAGGGTACGACAGGTTATTAGGAATATCTTTTGATGACGACAATCAGGAAAGAGCAATAGACGTACCTGATAATTTTGTAGAAAGAAAAAAGACTGCTCCCAAATACCCCTCTCCGAAAACTACAAAGGTAAAATAAGGAAGAAGGGCTCCTCCTTTAAGCATGTATTTTGCACGGTTGATGGGATTTGCTTGTAGTTACTGCAGTCGACAAATAACCAAATAACCGATCTGAATATTAGAAAAATCTTAAAGTTTAGCTAGCGGAACTAATTTCATTCGTAGGTATTCAATATTCATGTCTTCCAAATAGCTTTTGTTACGAATATACATAGGCCAGACGATAGGGGTAACAATTACAAGTAATTAGCAATACGGCTGATTGTTTTTTATAAGTACCTTAAAGTATGTAGATTAATATGAAAAAAAGTTTACCTGTCTATCGATTTCCCAAATTAGAGAAAAAAATCAAAAAACTTTTTTTTTCGAAATTTTTCAATATCTCGCGCTGGGAGGAAGGTATGATCGGACGAAAAAAACGCAAGAGACCTTTTTTATTGCAAAACACTCCTACACGATGGTATTTTTTATTCTTCTCCACCTTTCTCCCAGCGTGAAATATTGAAAAATTTCGAAAAAAAAAGTTTTTTTTTCTAACTTGGGAAATCAATAGACTGGTAAACTTTTTTTCACATTACTCTACATACTTCAAGGTACTTATAAAAAAATCAGCCGTATTGCTAATTACTTGTACTTTTGGTCTAAAATGACCCGTACCGACTGGCCTATCATGTCTTCCAAATAACTTTTAATTAACGATTAAAAGACTTACCTGTAAGGAAGTTCAATCGTAATTATACGATTTAAACCCATTCGGAACACCAATCTCACCGCAAAATACATAAATACATATATCTCACTTTTTCGATATATTGACACGAAAATGAAAAACAATAACTAAACGTGAACAATTTGTCAAGTAAATTTTTTTGTCGTATGACAAAGGTCACCTTTGTGACCAATCAATCAAATTTCAAGATCACCAGGAACGAAAAACCAACATACCTAAATTAGTCCACTCGGGAACAACTGTGAATAACGAATTGCCACCAACTTGGAAAACACCACGAGTTACGAACAACAGTTTATGAATCTAGTTTAAATTGTTTTTAATTCAAAATCCCCATTTCCACAAAATAAAATAACCTTTAGATAAAGCTTATGCGTGCAGACATCGTAAAGCTATTTTTTAGAAATAATTGTTAAAAAAAGTTTTCTAATATAAGAGCAATGTTATTAACAATAAAAACCAAGTCGCCTTCAAACTTTTATTATAAATAAAATATATAAATCTCATACACTTCTTCTTTGTGCACCTACTTCATATTAAAAATGTTAAACAAAAATATCCAGTCCATGAGACCTTTTATTGTGTAAGTCCTCGTTTATCGGAAAACGCTATTTTCTGTTCGCATGTTTCTAACGGCAACAATTGGACCATTTCCTGTGTAAATACGGTGAATGAGAAACCAGAGCAGTAAACACTTTTTCACTACACAATCAATGAATTTCCGGTTACAGGTACATCCACGTAATTCGTTTCGTGGGCCACTCCTCTACCTGTACCCCATACCTTTATTTTATTTACAGACATAGCAAAATTAATGTTCGGAGCGGTAGAAATGATTTTCAGTTGCTCAAATCAACTGGTTATTTAGATAATTGGACATGAAATATGGAAACAAGTTTAGAAGAGCAAGTAATTTATGTGAATATCTTTATAACGCGTCATAGGTATACCCGTGGCCGCAGTGCAGGCGGGTGGAGGGAAGCTAGGCGGGTAGAGGGTGGAAGTCAATGGGTAGAGGGTGAATATACCTTGGCCGCACTGGCCAGCTCAAAATCAAGTTGAGTCTAAAGTGTAGTCAGTGTGTGACAATATACCCGTTTCAAAATTTGCTAGAAGGCTTCTTCTCTGTGACAATTCTTATCTGAACAAAAAATGAGGGGAGTTGGGTGCATGCGTACAGCTTGCACAGATGAAGAAGATGCAAAATTTCCCCGAAAATTTTGTTAATTATGCACGTATGAGTGTAGAAACTTTCGATTTTTGGGAGTTTTTTTCGTAATTCGTCTGCTGGGTCCCATATTTCTTTTCGCTTATGATAAACAGCCGAAATAAACGGTTCTCCCATTATAATGCTTTGCGCCTTCAAGGCTGCCTGGCTGTTAGTTAGTATGTTTATCCTATGAATATCAGTCCTATATTTGTTCATTCTGACAAATTCTAGGATAGCATAAATCTCTGCCTGAAATACAGAGGTATGTTTTCCTGGTGAAAAGGAGCATCTTGTGTTTCTCATTTCACCATACACTCCTGCCCCTGTCTCTTCCAGAGTCTGTAACTCGTCTGTGTACCAGGTCTCTACTCAGGGAAAATTCAGTCTGCTTGGGTCTTTTCAGTCTTTTCTGTGAGGTAGTCGTTCGGGTTGTGCTCAACATTCCAAATAACATCACTAAATCTTTGTACCATTTTTCCTATCATCTACTCCCAGTCCAAAAACTTCATCGACTTCTATATGAGCTCCCATGATTGGGGGTGTCATGAATTGGGGGTATATGTAATTTTCTTTCCGACATTTTAAGTTTACCTGACTTTATTAGTAATTTGGTTCCCGGAAACCAATGTAACTATTATAGTATATATTACAACGGCAAGTTAATGATGCAGTATCTTGTGCCAATAGAAGGAGATTAACAATCAAACTTACGAGACAAAACTAATCATTCCTAGCTACGGGATCAAGGATAATTCTCCGTCAATAATCGTATTAAATAAGATGTGAAATGATATCCAGAGCACAACACTACAGAAGCCTAGCATACACGGATGATATAATTGAGACTAAAACTGCTGCCAATAAATAAAAAATGATTTGTAGACCATTGATTGAGTACTAGGGTGTCCGTTATTTACCAATTTGATTTTTGACTTTGCAGCGCATCGAAAATTTTTAGTTCATTGAGATATTTAACACTATTTGTAACTGTGATACAGTTGAAATCCGATATTTTTTGCAATAAACAATAAATTTTAATATAAACAAAGATAGTTTTTTGGTCAAAATACAAAAGAATATGAGTTATTTTTAGTTGAACTTTAACCTTGAATAACTTCTAAGCAAGTGAATATATCGAAAAATATTAAGAGAAAGCTTTAGTAGAGCGTTCAATTTTCTATAAAAATAATTGTTTGCCATTGCCATTTATAAACTGTCATAGAGACATAAAAATTAATTGTAAAAAGTGCCAAAACCCCATAAATGGAAAATGTATCGTCTTGGAGGCACGGTTTATCATGAATATCAAGGGTTATATATGGGTCTGATATTTTTTTTAGGTCGTGAACTAAAAATTTTCGAGGCAGTGCAAAGTCAAAAATCAAATTGGTAAATAACGGACACCCTATTGAGTACCAACGATTCTACAATTTTCTATACGTGTGAAAGTTTGTAAAATTGATTATCAGTTATAGTTCATTTTAACGTACAAATAGTATTGAAATGCAATAATATGTTACAGATTGACGAAATATTTCACAATAATTTAATGGGAACTGTTTGAAAGTATATTATTTTGCTGAAATGATTGAGTGATGAATATAATCGCATAGAAATGTGAAAAGAAAACAGCATAAATATTTACGGTGTGAATAATTCCTTTGATTAAAATTGAAAAGTATTGTTTATCAGTGTCACTTGTTACTTCACTACCACTTGTGTTAGAACTATCTATATTATAGTTTGTTCCAAAAAGTACATAGAGTATTGGAATACAATAATCCTTCCTCAATTTTGAGTACATAATTGTATTATCCGATAAACATCTGGTTGTTAAAGGATTATTGCATTCCAGTACTTCATGTACTTGTTGAAATCAACTATAATTAATTTGTTTTTCGTGAAAGAATCCAAAAATCCAAACGATAATTGCAAATTTAAAAACGATAAAATTTATTAAGTACGTGCTTCCTAAGCAGTTTAAAACAAATTATTTTCCTAGAAATAATTGGTAGTAATTGGTATATAATTACACTGTTTGTATTTAAACCAAGTGATCACATATTTTTGCGACATAATGAAAAATTGACTTGGCAAATACCTAAGATCCATACTACATTATTAGATTATAAAATAATGCTTCATTTCAATGAATATTGTATACAATTATATAAATTAGCTTCCTTGATATTTCTACATTCTGCGTTTTCTAAATAGACTTGAAACTAATTGTGTAGAAAAAGAAATATTCAAAACAATATTAATAATTACGATTGTTTTTGAAACGATCCTGTCAGCCAATCGTGATGAGAGAAAAAATTCAAATCGATCAATGGCATCAAAATTATAATTTGCTGGTAGCAAATTACAGCGATTATTTTTTTCACTTGTCAAAATCTGACATTTCGGTGGTTTTAACCAATAGCAATGCATTATTCTAGCCAATCATTCGGTATTATACTGACTATTTCGCTAGAGTAAATTGATAACTGACAAAATTTGAAGGTTTTGAACTGGCAATTTTTTTTCTTGTCGCGGCAATTTTTTGACGTTTAATATATCAAATCTATGTGCATAAAATTCTATTACTCTGTGATAAAATTCAATATAAAATCTTTGTTAATGGTTTCTAAGGAAACTAAGTTGTTTATTTATTTATTTAACTGTCTAAAAATTATTAAAACTGTATTATTAACATGAATAATACAAGATTTGGAAATTATTCAATAAATGAAATAGAGAGTACAATTAAGCAAAGTATACCGCGAAATACAATGAAGACAAAAAAGTCTGCGTGGGAACAGTTTAGAATGTTTCTGGACGCACGTAATTATACGTTAGAAAAGGATACTTCTGAACAGGTTATAGCAAAAATTCTTGAATATTATGGTTTTAACATGAAAAAAGAGATGGAACTGATTATACTGAAGCTAGTGTGAAAACACTTTGGAATACGACTGCTCAAATGGATCAGGAAAAATATTTTCTAGAATTTAACATCAAAATTGATAACTGAGAGCACATTTTGAAAATACTTTCGATTCTACAGGGTGTTCCAATACTACGTAGCAGCACAAACTTACATTTTTTTCAATGGAACGTACTATATTTTGTTTAAGAATCGAAAAGATCTCACCGAGAGCGTTACAAAAATATAGCACTCTAATATATTATAAGGGTGTTTTACAAAGATATGGCCAATTATTAGCAAAAATCTTTAAATCTTTTACTACAATGAATTTACTGTTTTCTGCATTTATACGGACCAAACTGGAATATGCCAGTGTTATATGGAATCCTATTTATAATATACATATTTCTGCAATCGAACGTATCCAGAGGTGCTTCTTTAAGTCAGCATGTTTCATTCTGGATGGTTTGTATCCGGCGCGGAATATATCGCAACAGTACTTTTATGATCGATTTGGTGCACACAGTCTGCTGAGAAGGCGGTCAAGGTACTCTGTATTATTTTTATATTAAATTATACACCAGAAATTAGACTGTAATGATCTAGTTGCCATGTTAGATTATCATGTTCCTAGGTTTAATTCCCGAAATAATCGACTGTTTTTTCAACGAACTTATCGAACTAATATACAAATCTTCACCTCTACAGTTTCTAATTGAAAATTATTCTAATATAGAGAAAGCTGTTGACATTTTAAACTGCAGCCAATCGTCAATTAGACGTTATTGTTTAGAAACCTAAATCTATCTTAGATGCGAAACAGCTTTTTATAACTTTTTTTTCGCTTTTATTCTATATTTTGATTCCAATTGGTGCTAGTTCAATTTATGATATATGTGTAGTTTGAGCATACATAATTATTGTAATGTTTTCTTATATATTGTGATAGTTTTTTTTTTTTGTAAATTATCGTATGTTATTTTTCTAACTACTACTAACCTTATCCTGTAAATTGGGTATCTCCCGTAGGATATTGTAAATAAATAAATAAATAAATAAAAAAGACCTCCTCTTTAACACTCTGCAGAACAGTAAATTAAAATA
>CAJUYG010001510.1:55503-74041 GCA_910591675.1 Galerucella calmariensis
ACACAAAACTATAAAGTTCTATCTATCACCACAACGATGTAATCCTCCGATGTCAGAAGATTGCCCCACCCTGTATAAAGTCTCCATAGCCTGATAATTTATGGCTCTGACTTGGTAAAGCGCGGAATTTTAGGCATGGGTTTCGAATCCGGATCGCAGTGAAAATTTTCATTTAATATATTGTGCTGTTTGTATGAATAATCTTCAATATAATTATGTGTCATGTGAACATTTCATTATCCACACCTATTATTCACTGGTGAATAATGTACGTCATTATACTTGAAGAAGCACACGAAAATGTTAAAATTATCAAATGTGGTTACATTAACCACAGTTTTGAAATTTTGAAACTTCATTTTGAAATATCAGTTTATTATTATTATTGTAATTTTACCTATTCCGCCTTTAACTAACATCGGGGTTGTACAATGGTTGTACTAACATGTCTAACATTATTAAATTGAGTATTTTTATTTTATATTAACTTTGCAGGTGTATCTAAACGTATCGGACCTTCGGGCTGTTTATTCACTAATCACTAACCAATTTTGTAATTACCTTTATATTTCATGTGAATAAATTTTCATTATTATCTTACTTATTAAAAGAGCTGGTTTTCTAATAATCTTAGTAAACTTCATACGAATTTTACTCCCTAAAAATTTGAAAAAAAAATAATTTTTTTGCATTGTTTTAGAGTGGTCTGAATGATTCAACCGTCTCTCAGGCATCAGTACCAGACAGTACCGCTGCAACAACAAAACCCATACCCCCTCCAAGGGATCACCTTAAAATTGAAAAAGATGGGCGTCTAGTCAATAGAGCACCTGCACCACAGTTACCTGCAAGGATTACCAACAACAATAATATTACCTCTAGTAACAACTCCTCTGGTGCCATTACGCCGCCCGGCTGCGTGGAGCCTACTAAGGATCAACTCGATAGTATTAAGAAATATCAGGTTAGAAATTGTCACATTTAAAAGTATTATTTGAAACTCTTATACGGATTACTCAATACCTACCTGCTGTTTTGAAAATAAGTAATGGTACCTATAATATACAGTGCTATTCAAAAGTCCCCTCCCCCCCTCGTATCTTTTGAACGGCTACACTTACATTAATAAAATTTGGAGGGTGAAAATAAAGTGTATACATTTTGCATTCCAGGTAAAATTATATCTCAAAATATTTCTTTGACCGGGTATCTTGTTTTAAGAATAATAAAAGTCCCCCACTGTACAGGGCTATTCAATATAAATGTCCCATCCCCTACCATAGTTGTCATTGTATAAACAAAAAAATTTTTTAAATGAAAGTTGTGTGGTTATAAACTAATTTTATTATAACGTTAAAAAAAGTTCAGTGGCGTGCATAGTTTGGGGGACACAAAAAAATTATTCGTTTTTTTAAATGAGACACCCTATATATTATTGAATTTTTGAAAAGATGTTTCTGTTCTGATTTTAAAAATATACCATATCATACCCCTGTCTTACAGCGTTCTTAAGATATTATTATTTTTTTGTGTCCCCTAAACTACGCACGCCACTGTACTTTTGTTAACGTTATAATAAAATTAGTTTATAACCACACAACTTTTATTTAAAAAAATTTTTTGTTTATACAATAATAACTATGGTAGGGGCTGGGACATTTATAATGAATAACCCTGTACAGTGAATATTAACAAATGCGTCTGGAAATCAAGGTATACTCTATTTCTTAATGTCTGACAGCACAGTAGCCTCATTAAATATTCAAATAGAAATGTATCTTTTACAGAGTGATCCTAAGAATTTTACAAGTAAATACTAAAATTCTGATGCAAAACAAGTAGGTGGCTGTATTGGTTATCTATACATCCCTGTTTCAGCTCAAAATACAATATGGTAATAAAACTGAACAATGCCAGATAAACGATAAATATTGCGGCAGTGGCGGATATTACGATATTAGTTTATTCTGCTTATTCAATTAGATTCGGTCGACATTACAGTTGAAATAAAATTCATTCGTTCAGGCCTATTAACAAGTTACATTTTCATTTTTATTAAATTAAATTAATTAAAGAGAATATAGTTTAATTTTCATAATTCAAATTTATTGACAATGAATTAATGTATGTCAAGTAAATTAAACATACCATTTATAGGAAATATAAAATTCAATCTATAGTAACATCCTCTTCGCTGGCCATACAAGAATCATCCGAAGACTCGTCTTAGAATTATGTCGGGGGTTGGGATCTCTTTTTTAAAATATAATTCGTGTACTTTTCGTCTTATTGTATTTTGCATATGTTCATCAAGGTCAAGTGGTTTTCTTCCAGTTGACTTTTTAGGTGGAGATATATTTCCATTTATCCTCTCCCTTAGAAGCCTGTAAATAGTAGATTCACTAACTCCTGTCATATTGAAACATGTCGAAACTATATTTCTAACAGTAGCAGCCGGCATTTGATGTACAACAGCATCAAGCACATTTAACACTACAGTCTTCGTTTGTAAGCTAAGCACGCTCTTACACTTTACTGGGGTGAAACTTGAAGACATTTTTCACAACACAGTTAACACTTATGGAACGTAAGCGACTCTGAGCCAAACCAATTATACAAATTTGGGCGAAACCAAGTTTCACCGTATATACATGCAAAATTTCTAAGTAGTCATTAGGACAATCCCTAGTAGGACCCTATTGTAATGTTTCTTGGAAATTATCAAGTTGTTTTAACTAACCGAATTTAGATTTATATTACCTTTATATATCAGATCGGATATAAAATTAAATAGTAAATAAATTCCTTAGATGAACGGTGACGCTTATGGTTTACTACCTGACTAGCATCTGTGACCTTTTCGCGTGCTGTCAGACAATAAGAAACAGACTATACTAAAACTAAATATGATAATACAGGGTCTGGCAAACCTCTGTCGTAGCTCTACAACTCTTATTGTATATAAGTTACATATTTATTTGAAAAGTATATAAAAAGAGTATTTGAAATCAAACATTTTAAAACTATGTTCATGTATACAGGGTGGCCCATTAGTAAACAGGACAAACGATATAATTATTTTCAAATGTAACGCCATACTTTTTTTACATTTTAGAAACCATAATAGTTAGTACTGTACACTCCCAAACTTTTTTTGTAAGCTTCCCAGCCATCTCGGAGAAAACCACCTTTTTCCCAAAAAATTTCTAATTTGCAGATACCTTTTGAAAAAATCGGCTAATAGTGGGAAAATTGTATATACACCATAGTGTTGGAGACATTTATAAACCTCGCACTTCTCAAAATAATCTTGGTCCTCAGCCAATAATAATATATATACTTGTTTATAGGTATGTACACGGGTATATATAGGTAAAATTATGGAATGTTATTAATACTTTTATAAAATAGGTACTACTATGTATGATATGGAAAACTTGGTAGCTTATCTACGTGCTATTCAGTTTCTACACAAAGTTTAATTTATTACCAAAATTGTTTGTTCCTTTTTATATCTTCACTGTAGTAGTACTTAATATTTAAATATTTATTGTTCATTTGGTAGCGCTAATAACCTAAAGGGCTGATGCGCTTTATTTTCCTTAAGTAAAAAAAAATATAAAATAGGTACCGTACGCCACTGGTACGTTTATAAAAGATACTAGTCGTGTTTTCTCGCCTCTTACCGATATGGCATAGCTTTAGATAGGTGTGCTAAACTATACAAATATACAAATGAATAAGTTTCATCAATAAATATGTATGAATACTAAAATCTACATTGATTACCTCATTATTCTGAAGAAACATCTATCTACATGTATTTTATGTATATTGTATATGTTAGGTACTCAGTTTTGAAAAGATATTTTATGTGCATTATAAATAGAGAATAACTGAGAGAATTTTGTACTGAGATTCACTTTGTAGAAGGTAGAAATAGCAATGAATGAAAGCAAATTAACAAGAACGTAAAGAAAATAGATTTCAGATTTGAAATATATACATCCACCCCTGCAACATTCGCATTTCTCAGCCGATTTTAATTTAATTTTTTTTGATAGATTCAGTATTAAAAACAGTATTTTGGCACAAATTTTCATAGCCTAATTACTATTTTCAAGGCCTTCTATGTTAATTTTTTTTTGCCAAAAAAGACAAAAGTACATTAGGCATTTTTTTCTCAAATTTTGTAAGAAAAATGTTATTAACGACAAAGTTATTACAACATGAATTTGGAAAAAGTGGTATTTTCATTAATTTTTTACGTAGAATGTAGACAAATTTTTGAAATGGCAACATGGTAAACAAAAACTAGTACTCAAACATATTGCACAGTGAAAATTGGAAGCCGATAACTTAACCCGTTCTGGAGTTATAGCTTCTGAAAGTAATGTAAAATTGTGCTTAATAATTTGGATTGTTGAGTAGTCTATGACAATACGGTCATTAAAATTTCTTGCCTGCAATTTTTTTTTAATAGTCGAATAGTTGAATATTTGGAACATTTAGTACTTACTATTTCATACAAATGGTACTGACTGACAAATAAAATTTCAAAAACTTGCGACTCGTTGATTTCATTTTGTTAATAAATGAAATTATTAAGCACAATTTTACATTACTTTCAGAAGCTGTAACTCCAGAACGGGTTGAGTTATCGGCTTCGAATTTTTATTGTGCAGTATGCTTGAGGCCTTGTTTTTGTTTACCATGTTGCCATTTTTAAAATTTGTCTACATTCTACGAAAAATATTACTGAAAATACCTCTTTTTCCAAATTCATCACATTTTTTTATAAAATTTTGGTAGTTTACATTTGTAATGATTCTGAATCCAGTGGTATATTTAAGAAAAAAAATTGCCTAATGTACTTTTGCCTTTTTTGGCAAAGAAAAATTAACGTAGAAGGCCTTGAAAATAGTAATAAAGCTATGAAAATGTGTGCCAAAATACTGTTTTTGATACTGAATGTAACCTAAAAAAATTAAAACAAAATCGGTTGAAAAATGCGTAATTTACGATTTACGGGGGTGCTTCCAAGCAAAATGGGTCACACTGTATGCCCAAACGATGCAGGTAGGTAAGTACTCAAAAACACGCCGGCACGAATTTACATGTCATTATTAGTAGCGACCATTTTCGAAATACAGGTAAAGGGATTATTTTGGCGACCAATTCACATCCGCCCCTTCAAGTATTATTGAAAAAAATCTTTCCCTTGCACTTTCCCCAGGCAAAAATTTACTTAATGAGGGAAATTATAGGAGCGCATACCGGCCGGGCGGAGAACGGCCGACACCACATAACTTGAGAAAATGTGAAAAACGGACCCTATTACTGTCTCTCCTGTCTCCAGGCTGTATCTCATGAACTGTAATAGTTAGACTGTTGAAATTTACACATATTCACATATATGATGTATTCCTGTAGCCGCTATTAAAACAAATACTGAAAAATGAAATACAACCAGAAGAACAGGCAGAATTGTAATCCCTAGGATAGGACACAATAGATCCAACTGGGGTCGCAGTGGCGAGAAGGCCCCTCTTACATAGAACCTAACCTAACCTAGCTCCATTTTGGAGCTAGGTCTGATCCTATTCTAAGTAGAGTTGTTACAGATGTTTAAGGCATCACCGGTGTGAAGATAGCAGCCAATTTTAGCTGCAAAAATGTTGAGACTGCTCAATTCGCGGTTTCAGTGGCGAGCAGAATATTAGGTTAAATCGGATTCATATTTCGAAAAGCCACCTTGATATTCAATCGGTGGGGGTGTATTGGTGTAGAGGACACACTGTTTGGGTGAAATTTTCTTACGATGGAAAATATGGGTTGAAATGTCACCCCCAAAACTAAGATAAATTGTATCTTCCTAAGGAAATGAGAAGCCAAGTTGATATTTGGAGAATAGATGCAATATACATAATGGTAAATTTACACTGTTCCAAGGATATTTGCTTACGATGGGGAACAAGTGTTAAAATGTCACCCCTAAAACTAAAATAAATTGTAATTTCCAAAGGAAACGAGAAGCCAAGTTGATATTTGGAAAGTAGATGCATACTCTCCAAATATCAACTTGGCTTCTCGTTTCCTTTGGAAGTTACAATTTATTTTAGTTTTAGGGGTGACATTTCAACCCTTGTTCCCCATCGTAAGCAAATTTTCTTGGAACAGTGTGTCCTCTACACCAATACACCCCCACCGATTAAATATCAAGGTTGCTTTTCGAAATATGAATCCGATTTAACCTAATATTCTGCACGCCACTGAAACCGCGAATTGAGCAGTTCTCAACATTTTTGCAGCTAAAATTGGCTGCTATCTTCACACCGGTTAAGGCATCCGTCGTTGCTAAAACCACAGTTTTTTGAAGTGGATATCTTGAAATTACAATAAATTCTAATATCAAGGGTTGCTTTTCATATCAATTTTTAAAAATCTTGCTCAATTGCTCAATTGGATTAATCGCCGTAAACATTCATTTAAACTACTATTTTTTCAATAAAAATTTCAACCATTTTCACAACTCAGTAATCCCGTTTTCTTCTAAAAGTTGAAATTTTAAAAATCTTTTTTTAGGAACTTCAAGATTTGTAGCAAACATTATTTTATAACTTCCATTGTGATTCCTAAATACTGGTTTCTGGACATGGATTTCTTATTTTTTGTCGCTCTACACACCAACAATGTCATGTCCCCCAAATAGTGACTTCACTTTCCTTTCCTGTTTTAACATAATATATTGTTATTTCGTTCATAGGCAGATTCCTCTTGTCTGTATAGTTCTTTTCACGATCTAAGACCTGACCTGAGATGGCATGATGCAATAAAGCCATAATAGTATTAGTCAGGTACAGTGAATGCGAAAAGTTTTCGATTTTATTGCATCTCAAACCCAAGTCAAGTCAAGTCAGCTCTTTAAATTTTTTAATAGAACTATACCTTAAAGTCATCCCATCTGCCTGATTTTTCAGCGCTATTTTTTATTTTTTTCACTCTGTACACTATTTGTAATACTTTTTCAAATGACTAATTAACAAATACGAGACAAACCGACTTGGAATGTATGCTGAATATGATAATCATACTTTATTTATTTATTACATCAGCATTGTTTGTCAATATAATTTCTGCAACATAGCAGCGTTGCCACTTTTTAATTTAAATAACAATATACTCACATTCAAATACATACAGCGCGATCATTTTATGGGAATATGTGAAGGGCATTATTTCTGTACAAAACTAAAACTTTTGGTTTAAATGGCTTAAAAGAAGGAATAATGCTTGCGATTATGTCGATCACTCAAAAAAGGCATACTCATTTCAAGCGTAAGTGGAAGTAGCTGTACAAACTTGACATGCCAAAACAAACTTATTATTTTGAAAGGTATTTGGTAGAAACCGGACCGCAGTATCTATCTTTTCAAGATTGGTTAAAATTGGTTCACAACCTTAGCCACCTGGTATTTTAAATGCATCACTCCGTTTTATTTCGTGTAGATATGGTCTTAAGATTTCACGCATACCAAGTTTCTGAATGGTTCTAATTTACGGTTTCATAAAAAAAGATATTTAACGGTGAATATTTATCTAATAGAAACAGAAAATTTAGTCTAGGAGGTAAATTGTATATAGGCCAATCAATTCGAAAATCATGGCAGCCACTTTGAGTAAATTGAATTTTGTTGAGGATGGTGTGTCATATCCGATAATACAACTTTGGAAGTGTGGACCTTCGTCCACTCGTGAGATTTCCATAGCAACAAAGATTCGTGCATCTAGTTAAAATTATCAAACAATTACCACCATTTGTGAAATTACACTTGAAAATTCCACACTTGTGATTTTTAACCAATTAGAACGTGTATTTCTGTCAGACGAATGAATTTTATCGGAAATTTTTTCCTGGTGGGTACCCAACAGCAAATTATACTGGAAATTTTTCTGACGTTTATAATGACAGAATATTTTTTTTGACAATCTAATTTTTATTTGTTTACATAATAATTTTGATTAATTTCAACAAGAAGCTTAAATGTTTTCTAAATTCATGGACCATTATAATTGATGTTTATATTAAAAACGCAATTATTGTATACTATGGCAGGTCGATTCGAAGTTGCTTGCTCTTGATTTAGAGATTCTTGGACTGTCTTTGCAGAAGTTGAAGCAGACCTCATTGCGTCAATTATATCCTGATGATGGCCCGAGTCAATTTGCAGATATGGTTTTATGGAGTGACTGCTACCATGCCCTGTTATTTTAATTAATTGCTGTTCTCCAATTCCCGTTTTGGCTAGAGTTGAAACAGCAGTGGCCCTCGCAGAATGATTTGTTATCTTGATCTTGTTGACATCGATTCCAATCAATGATGCCGCCGATTTGGACCAGGAAAATATTGTATTTTGTCCAACCGGGCTGTTCTTGTACTAACCTTTGGAATTGGAGTGGTGCCAGTTTGGATTTGGAGTTAAAGATAAACGATTCGTTTTGATGAGTTGGTCTCGCTTGCTTATTATTTTTTTGAACAGTCTTACTGGGCATAATTCTTCATTGACTGTATTCGGTACAAGCCACTTACTGTCGGCCATTCTTTTTGAACCACCTTGAGTGGTCTTGGAGAAAACCGGGTTATACTCAATGCGTCCTGTTGGATTCCCACAAAATATTCTATTGTTGCTGCCGCTCCTTCATTTCCTCTCCAGGCCAATTCATGAGCAGCAATGTGAAAGAACTTTCTTTGCAATCCTTCCGGAGTGTTTTCGTCCCAAAGCTCAATAATCTTTACCAATTCGTCTGCTGATAGCGCGGATGAACTTGCCTTTCTCTTGGTTGGATCTATTTGTAACTTCCGACGCTTAGCATTTTTTGCAGCTCTTGCGTTGACAAATTCTATGTCAGAGAATGGATCAAATCTGCGATTATACCTTTCGAAAAAATATTACTGCTACTGCTTAGCTGTAGAATTCCATAGAACTTTGATAACACTCTCCTTGTAGTCTTCGGAGTTCTTTTTTCGCATGTTGAAGGCATAGTCTTCAAGAATGAGCGCTAGTTCTTCCACAGGTATATCCGCTCTATCGAAATCATACGCTTTTTCTGTGCAAAAGTTTATAAACTGCTTCCATACACTTGCCTTCGATTTCCTAGTATTCGCTGGTGTCAACTGCTTAATATTCTGGCGAATATTTTCTTTACTTTCTTGACCGAAGCGAGACATTTTTCTACGTCGTGCTGTTTTGACACATTTTTGACAGAAATAATTTCTAGGTTAGAGTTTCACTGAGTTGCCATGGTAACTGAATAATCAAGTCGACAAAACCTGTTTTGCAAGAACTTGATAAAGACGAAAATTAGTGGTGTTGCTCGAAACACATTTGGTGTGGAATTTTCTTACCGAATACCACACGAGGTCAAATTAAATCCGGAAATTTTTTCTCTCATGAATATTTTTAGAAAATTATCCTTCGTCTTCCACTCGGGATAATTTTCAAAATATTCATGACCTCGAAAAAATTTCCGGAAATAATTTGACCTCTTGGTATTACTAGTGAGAATTAATCTTACCGAATACCATGCATGCAAGCTTAAATTAATAATTATTTCCGGATATTATCTTTCGCTTCGCGACTCCGGGATAATTTTCTTCAAATATTCGTGCCCTCAAGAAAACTTCCGGAAAAAATCCAAGCTCTTGTGATACTATGATAACATCCATGATTTTTTCACACATCAGTCAACACCGCATTCATATAATGGAACAGGTGGGAGTGTGTACCTTTACCTGTATAGAATACACAGAACCGGCGTAGCACACCGAAACGATATCGTTATCTCTTTTCAACTCGTAAACTCTATTAATATCCGGTTTGCGAGTCACGTCGTAGCTTAAGTATGCGTCACCATTTAAATTTTAATATTGTTTTCGTAGTGTTTGTATGCATGCTTAATAAAATTCTACCTTTAGTTACTACGCTAAAGTATGAAAATATGAGTGTTATAAAATGGAAATTGAACTACTTAAGATATATTTAAAATCGAATATGGTATCGAACATTGAAAATAATTTAGGGTGTGAAAATATTAATTGGTTTCCGCCGAAGGTGAGTATTTTTGTACATAATGGTTTAATTAATACAACACAAAAATATCAATAAATTACACGTAAACATTATCACTTAGTCGTATGCACGAATTATATATTAATTAAACATTACTAGAATATCCAATTAACAGAATACTCTGAATCGCATAATTTTTGAATAAATAATTTACAGGGTAAACGGAAATGGATGAAATAAGAAAAACATAAGGGGAAAGTTAAAGGAGGGGGGAGGATCGAAAGGTGTTGATAAATGTGTTTTCACCATTTTTCGGTCTCTTTTCCATTCAATAAGATGATTGTAAAAGTTGTAGATAATTGAAAAGTCTTGCATGACTTAGGCGCGACTTCACCAACCATTTCCTAAAGTTAGTTTATCGGATTTAGGGATTTCTAAATGCAATTTACGTTTCACCACGCGCTAAGTACAACCGGTACAACCTACCTAAAAGTGATAAATATTATTATATTTTTGGAACTTTAGTTCTTTACGTCAGGTTATTTTTGAGCGACCGGGGGTCGCGACGCAAAAGATCTGACCGTTACGTTACGTTACGTTATGTTACGTTGCTTCGTTATGTGCCTTGCTTACATGCGTGTGCTCTCTCCTGAGTCTCTTTCTCGTTTACGAAGCAGCGATTCATATGCTTCGACCGGGAATCGAACCCGGGCCGCCCGCGTGGAAGGCGAGCATTCTACCACTGAACCACCGATGCTATATTAAAATTCTATGCAAAGCTGGTATTCGCAGTGCTGATGATCTACTTGAATTTGTTCGGATAAATTTTTACTATTATTTCCATAATTTTTTTTGCGCGATTGATCTTGTTTGTCTATTTACAGCATCGGTTGTCAGGACGGTAGGTTGTGTTTACTGGTTTCTAAGTTTAACACTTCGGTAAGTGATTTACTTACCGTTCAGACGTCGAAAAGTAAATACAATTTCACCAAAATGCAAAATATATTTTAAACTGATCGAGAAGTATAAATTTCACTTTTGACATTTCGTTCATTTCGAAGAAATTTAAATGATCTTATTCGGAATTTATTTCAATAAGATCGCGCAAAAAATGGTGTAAGCATCTCGAACGTTAAGGGTAATTACAACGTTTGCATGTAGATTCCTCTCGTAAAATTGGACAAAATGATTTAGGGGTCTAGCACATTTACTTTTCGAAATACAGGGTGTTGAAATTTTGAAAACTTGAATGTTTTAATTCGATAACTTTAAAATTGATGGATAAATTGATTTGACATTTGGCAGGTTATTTTTAAATGTAAAAGGGCATATTTTGATGGAAATAGTAGTTTGTGCAACCAGTGTGAATATGATGGCCATATCGCACGAGGACGAAATTTGAGCACGACGCCGTAGGCGGAGTGCTCAATCGTTCAACAGCCGTTGGTCAATTATTTGGATCGAATTGTGGTACAGCATTGAAAACAAATTTTTTCCAATACTAGCTGTGAAGTTGTCAATTATTGCTTCTTCTAGCCAACTAACTTGTTATTCTGAATGCAAAAGTGCATAGTTTCCAGATGCATACTTATCGAAATATTCGAAACATATTGAATGAGTATTTCTAAGTACGGCCCTGTAATCACATTTTCAGTGGTTTGTACTCGTAAACATACAAACTCAATTGAATTTCTAGGATGCTTCTCCAGATGCATTAAATGGATTTCATTTAAAGCTAAAAAATAAAAAATAAACCTCTCCGATACCATTGTTAACCCCCAAAACGTCCATAAATTATTACTTTGACGGTAAATTTTTGGTAGTAGAATTGTCTGCGGAAAAATGGAAAAGAAATAGTAGATTCGATTTTTTTTCAATTTCACAAAAAAAATTCACAGCGGCCATCCTAGAACATTAAGATGATTATCTTGTTTCAAAATAATAATTTGGTGATTTTACTTCTAGGAACAAATTCGAAAACGAAAAGAAGAAGAAGACCGTTTAGCTGCACAAAATGAATTTCTCAACAGATCCTTGCGAGGTTCTCGTAAGCTTCAGGCCCTAGAAAGTAAACCTTATGGAGCTATCAATGACGCCTTCGAAGACGAGGGCACAGATTCATCCAGATCGGACACACCAGCAGCATCTGAAAAAGAAGTTGTTCATACTTCGTATGGTAAGTGTTGAATTACCAAATTGTGAACTTTTGCTTTTTGAATTTATACATCAGAATTAACAAAGTATTAAAAAGTTCATGAGAAACTTATCGTTTTAACCCTTTATCAAATTGATAACACGTTCCCATTTTAACCAAAAAAAATAGTTTCACCTATCAGGAGCTGGTGCTATAGGCCTGTAATCATGAGCATAATAAGCTACAATTTGCTGAAGAACTGCTTACAGCTTGCAATTGAAACAGCACTTGATAGAATTCGAAATATTTGCAGAGAAATGCGCAGATTCGGAAAAACGTCGTAGAACTTCAGTCCGTGTACTCACCAGCATTTTGCAGTCTACGATTTCTGTACACAATTTGGTACCATTGACGTTAATCTCATAGACATTTAAAAAATCTAAGCAGTTTTCCGAAATCATCGACATTTTTCTTAACGAGAAGAATTTGACGTCTAGTAAAAATCCAAATTTAGTGTGTAGCTCCAATTTAGCAAACGTATTTGTTCACATCAAAATAATATCAAATAATTAGTCTTAATATTCATTCTGGCACCTCCTAACATGTCTCGTGCTGCCCTCCTCTCCATTTTCGGTACTCTAAATATAGGCATTTTAAGATAGGGTTTTCGGTTAGGTTAGGTACTCTAAATAGGCCTGTTAAGAAATTGAAAGACACCAGTACAAGGGTTCTCAATATAAACTTATCGATGAACAAATATAAATTTAAGGAACTCCTTTTTAATTTCAATTTTATCTTATTTTATAAATAAATGTTTGAATATTTATTGTGTGTACTGTTTCTCTGTAATCAAAACACATTTTTCCGATTTCAATTGATGTACCTATAATGCTGTATTCAGGGCATCGCTCATAATGTTTTGCAATAATGGAAATTATAAGTTTCTTCCCTACATGGTTATTTTGTTTCAGGATATGGAGATTTGGTCGCTTCCATCCAACGACTACAGCTGCAACTGAAGAAAGCTGGTACGGGAGGAGGCTTGGGTGGCCTGGAAGGCCGAATCGCCGCTATTCAATCCCTCCTTTTATCACCACAGTTCGGTCGAGCGTTGGCTGTCCACAATAAAGTCCAAAGCGTTAGGTCCAGGACTACGCCGAGGCCAACGCCGACTGCCCAAACCGCCCTAAGAGACTGCCTTGATGCGATTGGTCATTCGCAATGTGCTTATACTGTGGAATTGGCTGCCTTATTAACCGGTAAGTCATTATTTGTAGAACCTCAACCTATTTATAGGTTGTCTCAAAGTATATACGAGAAATCAAATATTGTAGTCAACTTTTGTTACCAATGTTATATATATATATATATCAATATATTGCGTGAAAAAACAATATAGGTATTTAAATTAAGAATTAGTATTCCATCAGATTTTATTTATATTTTCAATGGAAAAACAATGGACAATATTCCTACAGTATTTATATAAAAATAAATATTTTTTATGAATTTGTATCCTCCACCAATATTTTCCATCAAAACCTATTAATTGAAAAAAAAGCAGCTGTATTAACAATATTTTTTTCTTAGGCTACGAATTTGAAGCATTAATGGTTGCTCACGATGGCGTAGCATCCACATTACCACCTGATTCCACCTCGCCTACGCCATCTACTGCCGAAACTGTACCACTCTCGATGACGGACCGTAGGTATGGAGAAAATAACATTAAAGTTATTAAAATAGAAAAAAGTACTGAACCACTCGGTGCCACAGTCAAGAATGATGGAGATGCCGTTGTTGTAGGTAAGAAATATTAATTTAACAGCTATGTTCGCAGATTACAGTCCGAACCAGTCAGGAATTAACTAGAGTGCTTGCCTAGTTACAAAGACGGAATTTTTTTAGATCCACTGTTTCGAAAATAACAAAAGTAGCGTCACCCTTAGCACAATAACTAACGAACTAATAAATAGATGTTGCTGTCGCTTATTTGGGCTTCAAGCACTTGCGCGTGACGCCTCAGTCGTCACGACTTTTAAGCAAAACGAACACGATTTTTTAGGATCCTCAAAACCACTTGTCATGTGCCAGTACAAATGAATTTCTTGTGTTGTTAGAAGAACATTTTTCAATTATAATGTTATTGATATTATAATTTTATATATTTAGATATTTTTAGTAAGATTTAAATCGTAATCGGTACAATCTTAACCTTTAAATAAACGTCAAACCGGTCAAACGTCTAATATTTAATGTCCGTGGCTTGAAGCACATACTTTTCGGTATGTGCTTGAGGGGCAAGGGGAAGGGAAGACTAGGCGTCACGCCCGGCAATAAACGAACGAAATTCAGTCACTACGAGCTGCTAGCAGCAGCCAAAAGTAAATAATCGAAAACACCTAATATAATATAATGAAATTTTGACAGCTGTCTTTTTAAGAGTGTGTACTAACTGAAAACAGGCGATGCGCGTTGGTGCATAGATACAGGCCGGAGAATAGTTTTTGTTTTTTGTCGTGAAAGGGTCAGGATTTTACAAAATCCATTATATATGATGAAATGAATATTCTTTTCAACCATCAATTAAGGTTTATGGAAATTTTTTCTTGGATGTAGTGATTACTGAATTGAACAATATATCATCTCCTTCTTGGAGCTTTCTTGAAAAATTTAACCATTTTACGACAAAAAGTGAAAAGTACTCTCCTGGCTATCTTTTTTTTTAAATCTGATAATGATTGCTATATAAACTGAAATTTTTACAACTTAGTAAACAAAATATTTTCAGGAAGGGTAATTAGAGGAGGAGCGGCCGATAAAAGTGGTCTCCTACACGAAGGTGATGAAATTTTAGAAGTGAACGGCATTGAAATGCGTGGAAAAAGCATAAACGCTGTCTGTGATATTTTGCAAACTATGGAAGGTACTCTGACATTCCTGATTATTCCCGCCTCCCAGGTGCCTAGACACAATAACAGGTATGTATTAAAGATATTATCCGACACATGAAATATGATTTTAATTGAAAAACTCTTTTTTCTGTTAATTTTATTAAATACAGACCTTCTCCTGACAATAACGAGCACATAAAAGAAAGCTTTATCCAATTTGGTGCAGTCTATCAAAAGTTATGCGCTCACAAATATTTTGTTGATTTATTTAAATATATTTATATAGATCAATACAAAAAAACCACTAAAAATGGTTTTAATCAATTTTCATTTTCAATAGGGATTCATTTCATATCAACCCAATATATTTTCCGTCCTAAACACAAATATCTAACTAATGATATTCCAAGAGCTCATCCATATCTCAAATGTGGTTTTTTGAAAACAAAAGGGTTCAATAAAACTCGAAGTCCAAACCACAATATTTAATATTGTCCATCAAAGGACAATTAGGTTGCTACTAGTTTCGATACAATATTACCATCATCAGGCTACAATAGAAATAGAAATGGTACACTTAATATAAAGATCTCATGAAATTATGTTAAACTTTAAACAGAACTACTTATCAAGTAATGTAATGTAACAATGTAACTAATTATATAATTATATTACTATAATGGAGTAACAAAGTTGTAAGCACCAAATTCTTAGAAACAGTAAATGCGTTAACAGCGTGGCAACGCAATTGTCTTGCGCTTATTAGAAAAGAACAGTATATTATCAAAGTTGCCGTAAGATAGCAAGAGATATAGGCAATATCACTTGCTGCTGCCGTAAAGTCTTCCGAAAATATAAGATCACAACTTTATAATCTCTTTAACCGAAATAACTAACTAATGGTAAATAGATTATTGTGAGAGATTATCTATGGTAAACGTGTCTGTTTCTATTAAAATCATTAGATAGTCAAATGCACTAAAGCACGGTCTAAGGTGGTTTTAGATTAGACAATTTCTTGTGCAATATTTACTTCAAGTTCTGGAGCAATTCAAATTGTTGAGTCTAAAATTGAAAATTTTAAAATTTGAAAGTTTATATTTATTTTATCATCAAATCAGATCACTGCGCAGAATCTTGAACTAAATATTGTTCAATAAATTGGAATAGTCTAAAATAGCTTAAAACGGTTGGCCAATATTTCACACAAGAAATCTATTCCAAATATTTTACATCCTCAAGCAAAAAAAATGGTACCTAATCTGATAGATTATTTCGAGAATTAATGAAAGAGTTGAAATTCGTCAACCAGTGTGCAGGACATCAACCATCATTATTTTCTCCGGATATATTTGTAATCTCACATTTTGGTAGACTCTGTGTCTTTTGATTTGATACATATGGTTAGTGACCTTTGAACCCGCACGATAAGCTTTCAAAAGTGCTTAAGTATGATCCAAATTCAAAAGACGATATTATAACTAAGAAAATTGCTCAATAAAATGTTGGAACAAGCATTTCCGAAGCATAAAATGAAATCAATCCAAAAGTTCAACTTACAATGGAAGTCCATAAATTAAAATTGAATTATATTCATAAAAATAATGAAGATCCTTTATTTAAAAGCATTGCAATAGCATTGAATATTTAAAAGGACCTGAAAACTACAGGAACTTGACAAGGTACCTGAATGAAGAAAGGAACGAAGTGGAATGGTACACCTACACACAATGAGAAGAAAAAAAAGGGAAGGATTGTCCTCGAAGGACTGACAAGCAGCGAAGACGGCAACGAGTTAAGAGAAAAAATCGGAAAAATAATCCAGATTTGGCGAAAGAAGACCACTGCAAATCTACATGGTGTAGCTAGAAGTTTAGGAAAAGGAATAAATAAGAAGAATCCAACATATACAACAAGTGAGGATTAAATGAGAGGAACAGAAGAGAGGGAAAGGACAGACGCAGTGCTACAACTGCCAGGGATACCACCACGGACAGTCGACGTGCAAATGACCAAGAGACAAGCCAGCCACATGTCAGGAAGAACACCCAGCGAACTGTAAGGGATGCCCACATGCCCCAAACAACAGGATGACAAGAAAACCAACCGCACAAGGTACGAAGTCAGGAGTAGGCTACGCACAAGCGACATCCAAGAAGACGACGAGGACGGACTCCTCGACTAAAACAAGAGATCCTCGAACAGATGGCTAAAGGTCTAAAGTCACCTATAGAGAATCTCGGGAAGACACGTCTACGAGAAGACTCGGAACAAACATAGAAAGATGAGGCGGAATTTCAACCTGGTCAACAAGAACAAGTGGATCCAAGGTCGGCTTCAGTCGCAATCGGTCGGCAGCAAAAAAACACGAAGACGAAAAACAAGCGAGAAGATATGAACACCGTGGTTACACGGCCAAAGAAGAAGAAAGCTCGACCCGAGCCAACAGCCGCTTCGGTTAGGGACGAGCTTGGGAGGAATGGGCTCATTACGGTGCCTGAGTTCGATATGGTCTAGATTATCTAGATTAAAACAGTTTGATTACAAGATTCTTAGTATTTTCTCAATAATATTTAATTCTTCGTTATAATTATCGGTATAGTGATTTCAATAGTAAACGGACCTGCTTTATATCTGAATTGTGGGTTCATAAATGATTCTCTAACAATAAGGTATCTATAAGTAGTCATCCAGCTCAATTGGAGGTTATAAAGTTAGGATCTTATATTTCCGGACGTTCTTTTACGGTTAGTTTTACTTCAATCGGCATTGACTTTACACCAAGTCGCAAAAAAGGGGGGATAACAGACAAAACCTGCTAGTGTCTGTAATAGAAAAAGTCACACCTGAGTCATGGAATAATTGCATTTAACACACTACGCAATAGCAATATGAGGAGTATTTATACAACTATTGAATATTTTGTGTAGGGACAATTTTCTTCACGTCAGAGCGCACTTCGACTATGATCCTGAGGAGGATATGTACATACCATGCAGGGAACTGGGCATTGGCTTCCAAAAAGGCGATGTTTTGCATATCATTAGTCAAGAAGATGCTAACTGGTGGCAAGCCTACAGGGAAGGAGAAGAAGATCAAACATTAGCTGGTATGATTTTTTTATAACCTAAAACCCAGCCTATTCTGTTATTGTTGTTATTTAATTGCACTTTATTTAATGAAAATAATATAGAAGTCCATTAACATATGTTTAATTTTTGTTACTGAATATAGTATTTTATTTATATTGAATAATTGCGCCTTTTGAAAAAGTTGACTTGTATAGTTATTGTGAAAATTCTGCTCTACAGGCGTTGTCACGTTAACGAGAGCTTATTTTCCCGAATCGGTGCCAACGTTGCCAAATTTAGTAGTAACATAACAATATTGAAGTTAGGAAAGATCTAACAATCTTAAACAGAGGCACGGAGCCGACATTT
>CAJUYG010001510.1:74141-130199 GCA_910591675.1 Galerucella calmariensis
TTATTAACATAAAAATGCGCTGTATTTTCACATAGATTAACATAAATAAATGATTACATTTACAATTACAAATACAAATATGTTTTTTAAATATCTGTATCATCAGTTTGATCTTCATCGTGGTCGATGTCATCTTCATCTTCTTCGATCACTGGTGGACTATTATTGCAGTCTTCACCTGAGCACCCATAACAAGTGAAATTGCAATATAATCCAACTTTTCTGCAACCGCATAATGCGCCGCACCCTTTTTTGCATTGGCAAAAAATCATTTTTAAGAGTTCATCGGGTATGGGTGGTTTTTTCGAAAAAAAAAATCGATTAGTTTTTTTAACGTATTTCCTTCATTTTTGATAATGAAAAGTTTATTCAAAAACGATTTTGTAGGGTTTTTTAAGAACTACAAGGATCTGTAAGTTAAATCTCTTTAGACCCTCTCGTTTTTAAATGGGGTGAGTTTAAGGAGTTAAAAAAAGGTGGTGCTCGTTCGTAAATAGACGTTTTAAACGGCTATATCTTGTCAAATATTAACTGTAAAAAAAATCTACTTACAGGAAAATTTTTGTCATAAAAAGCTACAATTTCGATTTTTAACTTTGCTTGCACATCTAATATTTTCGGAGTTATTTTGAAAGAAAGGGTGAAAAATACAAAATTATGAAAAATAACTTTTTACTTTAAGCCATAATTTTTCGAAAACCATGAATTTTAAATTGGTCAAACTTCTTGGACATATTAACCATACATGTACAAAGAGAAATGCACAAGGGTAAAGATCAATTTTAATTAGGGGGTTGTTTTCACCGATTTTTTTGTATAAAAAATTCAGTACTGACATTATTTTTGTCATAATTCACTCAATTTTGATGCTAATTATGCTCTTTGAAAAATATTCTATGAGTTTTCTACGAAAAATGCATCATTTTTCCGGTATTTGACTTTGAATCTATCACATTTTGCATTTGGGAAAAAAAGCTAATCATTGATGGGTCATATCTCGGTTCCTATTGGTTTTAGAAAAATTATAAAAAAGGGTTTTGCTTGTTTTTTTAAAAGCTACAATTTTGCTATCAACAGTTTTTTTGATAAAATGCATAATTTTTGAGTTATCCGCGAAAAACATCAAAAACGTCGATTTTTTCTTCTAAAAAGCGTTACTTTCAATCGCGAATAACTTAGAGAATATTGATTTTACAAAAAAAGTGTATAGCACATTTTTTGCTTAGAATCACTTTTTCAATCGATTCCTGTGGTTAAAATGTAATAAAAAATTTTCACTCCCGAGATGGGGTGGCAACCACCCCCAAGGCTTTAGCGCCCTTCGGTTCGATATAAATTTTAATCCTTGGGCTATCACCTACCTTCTGTTAAAATTTCAAGTCAATCCATGCTGGACGAAAAAATTGCCAGGTGAAATGCTTCATTACCTGTACTATAATGATTTTTTTATATAACCTCAAAATATCAGAGAAAAATGCGAAAAACCGCTTTTTTCGTTTTTTATTTTTCATTTACACAATAATAATTTTTTTTTGACGAAACTTGTTGGAAGTATACCTTATTGTGTCTGAAAAGCCCACAAATTTTCCCAGATAAAAATATCGAGAGACTTCCGAGGTAATCACTTTTTCCGGCCTAAAAAAATAATTTTCAAATCAAAATTCTCTTTCGGAAAATTGTCGTAGAGACTTCATTCATGTCGCCATTTTTTCGTGTTGAGTTATATCAAAATCAATATATGTCAAAATGTGTTACTTTATAGTGGGACACCCTGTATTAGTAAGGATATAGGTGAAACATTACTGTTCTAAATATTTCTTAATATTTAATGTATTTATTTATTGGCTTTTCAAGATACATCCCGAGCTCGAAAGGAAAATGAAGTAGACGGCCAAGACTACCACTTCATAACTAGAGCGCAATTCGAAGCTGACATACTTTCAAGAAAATTCGTAGAACACGGAGAATATGAAAAATCCTACTATGGAACTTCATTAGACGCAATAAGATCTGTCGTGAATTCTGGGAAAATTTGTGTCTTGAATTTACATCCACAAAGTTTGAAAATATTGAGGACCTCCGATTTGAAGCCGTATGTAGTGTTCGTAGCTCCTCCTAGTTTAGAGAAATTGAGGCAGAAAAAAATTAGAAATGGAGAGTCATATAAGGTAATTGAATAAATGTATATTTTTCACAACACTTGAAACGTTAAATCATGTTCCTAAGCTTATAAATTGTGGAATACACTCAAGTTATAAGTAATGAATGTAATGACATTTCATAACTTTTATCTCCAATAATTTTTGCCTGTTTTACGCAAATAAAATGACCTTAGCATCTCTTTCTAATACTTGGCTACAGCTGACACTTGTATCCGTAGGTAGCTTAGTGAGAGAGACGGTTTTGGATTGCTTCTCGTATATTAAGTAGTTCATCACTTACTAAAAATTTAAAAGTATTTTAATACAGTGTGGGAACCACTTATGGAATAAAATTCTTTATGTCATTATTTTAGAAAATTATAAAAAATGCCGAGACACGTCAACTTTTGAATTGAATTGTGCGATATGTAAACATAAATTTAAATGTACATGGTGATTCACGCAAGTATGCCATAGTCTGTGTTTTTTTTTTCAATGAAACACCCTGTATATTTGCATATTTTTGAAATTCTCTTAATGAACCGATTCCAACAAATTAAATAATGTATGGTCAATTATGAATTATACAGGGTGAAGTTTTTATTTTTTCAGTTATTAAACACATACATAAAATACCTGATGTATTTGATTTTAATACATTAAAATAAATGCTTAAAATGTTCTCCACCTAGTTATTGGCAATAGCACAGTCTCCTATAGAACTCCTCCCTAACTTTGTTTAAAGTGTGAGGCGAAATATTCCGTATTTCTGTAGTTATCCTGTCTTTGAGGTCTACAATGCAAGTTGGTTGTGATGCATATACTTTGTTCTTGAGATAACCCCACAAAAAAAAATCTAACGGCGTAAGGTCTGGCGATCTAGCTGGCCACTCAATACTACCTCTTCGTCCAAACCATTTATTGGGGAAGATTTCATCTAAATAAGTTCTTACCATTGAAGCATAATGGGGTGTTGCCCCGTCTTGCTGTAACCAAACATTTTCATTCGGTAAGCTAGGATCTATTGCATTGGGATATAAGTTTGCCAACGCAGGAATAACTTCATTTCTAAGCATATTTGAATATTTTTCAGCTGTCAAATTTCCATCTATAAATATAGGACCAATAATATGGTCGCCCATGATACCGGCCCAAACGTTCACCTTTTGAGGGTACTGAGTATGTGTCTCACGCATCCAATTAGGATTCTCTGCTGACCAATATCTACAGTTCTGTCGATTTACCTCTTCATTCGATGTGAATGTTGATTCGTCAGAAAAAATAATGGTACCAAGAGCTATCCCATTTCTGTTCAGCTTATTCATCAATCTTTCGCAGAAATCCATTCTACTTCTGCACAAAAGTTAATTTGTAGGGATGAAGTTTTTCTTCATGAAGACATCTTGGAACAGTTGTATGACTAACATTATTTTCACGGGCAATTTGACGTGTACTTGAAGTTGGATTCTCTTAGACACTGAACAAAATATCCACTTTCACAACATCTTCAACGAAGTGTGGTTTTCTTTTCAATGGTTTGACATGTCCAAGTTCTCTGAATTGTGCATAAATTTTAGACACAGTACTTTGTGATATGATAGGCAATTCGGGATACCTGTGATTAAATAAGTTTGCCACTTCAACTTGACTTCTGCAGTTATCCCCGTATCCGATCATCATTAAAATCTCAATTCGGCGAGTCTCAGTTAAATATTTTATTGTTATGTCGACAAGGAAAGAGTGTTTGACAGAGATTTTACTTTTTCAGTATAAACTGTCAACACGTCAACAACTGACAGAATAGAAAACAATCTACATTATTTACCGATTAAAACAATTCACATTATTTACCGATTTTGTCTAATTATTGGCGTTTTCAGGCAATTTTTAGGTATTTATGATAAAATTCATGGACGTAGCAGGTTTTGTTTATTATACAAATAAGTCTAATAATTAGTTAGTTTAGATTTTTGTTAAATCCATATTTAGCTAGTTTAAAAAAGTACCAATATTTCAAGTGTAATAAATTATTAATTTTAAAATTCCACCCTGTATAATTCATAATTGACCATACATTATTTAGTCTGTTGGAATCGGTTTATTAAGTGGATTTCAAAAATATGCAAATATACAGGGTGTTTCATAAAAAAACAGCACCGACTATGGCATACTTGCGTGAATCACCCTGTACATTTAAATTTATGTTTACATAACGCATAACTCAATTCAAAAGTTGACGTGTCTCGGCATTTTTTATAATTTTCTAAAATAATGACATAAAGAATTTTATTCCATAAGTGGTTTCCACACTCTATTTTTATTGGATTGGTTTATCAAAAAAACATGCCAAATGTGATTGCAAGCAATGGGGATATTCGCCATTTATGTTGTGACGTATATTACCTAAAAGAGAAGTTAGGTACCTACATAAGGGTTCACACAATTCTATCGTCCACTTTTTAAAAATCGTTATGAATAAATTATGCTTATGTTATAATAACTTGGGAGATGTTTGAATTTATTTCCGATTTATTTTCAGGGTTAATATTAGATTATTTTATAAATTTTATTTTCTGAATGCCAAAATATGAAGGTTTTTATTGAGTATTGAGTTAATTATAATATAAACTCCCTTGTGCCAGTAATACAAGATGGTTATTGTACCAATATAATATTCTAATGGATTGATGATATGGTTTATGTAATATTTGATGAATACTTTTTGAGTTGAGATCTGATTATGCGGAAACTTGGGTCTTTTGATCATGTCAGATCGGAGGACTGTAAGCATTCCACTGAATATCAACTTTTTCATTGACTTCTAATATTTCATTATTTTTTCAAGGAAGAAGAACTTAAAGACACTATAGAGAAAGCTAGGACAATGGAAGACAAATATGGACATTACTTCGATCTTATCATTATAAATAATGACACCGAAAGGGCATACCATCAATTACTGAATGAAATTAACAGTTTAGAAAGAGAAACTCAGTGGGTACCAGCAGCATGGGTGAAAGGTTGCTGAACGTAGTCCTATTTTATACTAGGACCAGTTAAAGCTCAAATTGTTTGTATAATATTTTAAGAGTTTAAATTATATTTTATTCCATTTATGTGGACTGCAATTTTTTAAAAAGCTCATCAAGTTCCAAAAGGTTTGTTCCATTCATATCTATATTGTTCATTGATCCATTTTACCAATCATTAGAATTGTAGATAGTTCTTTTGTGAGAATCTCAAATACTAATTCCAATTTTGAAAGTGATTTGAATGAATTTGATATTAATCAACTTTATTTGACGACTATTGTTGATGTCTGGAAAACAGTTCTATCAAAAGATCTCCCGAAATAAAATTGTATATTATTAAACGAAAAATTTATGATAGCCATTATTCACGCTGGGTAAAATGTCGACATTATTAGGTGGTCGTGGACAAATATGTTTTATTGAATACCTAGATTGAACAAATATTGATATGGATGGAACAGGTGTATGCAACAACATATAAAAGTGTGATACTCTCTTTTCTAATGTATAATATTAACATGGGGAAGATTTTGGAAAGAACTTTTTAAAAATGAAGACGGCAATAATGACTGTAAATAGTTTAAATGTAGAAAAAACGTAAAGAATGTTGAATATGTTTGTTTATAGCTATGTATATCTAGCATGAAATCTCGAAATGTGTATATACCTATCTACTATGAAATTTTTAAGAAAATATGAGTTATGTCACGATATAATCACTTCATTTTTACTGTGAGAGTGGTTTTATTTGTAATTAGGAATACTTAGTTTTAACTAATATTGTTATGTATATCTGTGAAACAAATCTATAAATATGGGACATCTCAAATAAAAGTGATATATTATGGAGAAGGTTTTTTAGAGTTTTTATCGTTTTGACGGAATAGAATAGACGTATTTTCAATTCTACTATAATAAGGGCGGGTATTATAAACATGTCTTGAAGTTAACTTCGAATTTAACAGTCAAGTTAACTCAAGGTTTTGAAATGTTAGTTTTATAAAAGTTTCATTTTCAAATGAAAAAAAAATAAAGAAGAATATCCTGGAGCATAGAGAAATATTCTCTATGGCCTAGATTTTTCAGTGTCGAATTTTTATTTTATTTGTTCCTGTCTGAATGGATAGACGAGCCATAAACTTTTCCAATGGGGAAATTGAATTTCTTATAATCGTTAGTGGAAGAATTTGAGGACATGGTGGAGTGCAAAAGAAGTGACACTGTTTTGTGGAAAGATAGAGAAGCTGCTTGGAATGAAATCTCAAAG
Organism: Galerucella calmariensis; assembly: GCA_910591675.1. Classification (NCBI taxonomy): domain Eukaryota; kingdom Metazoa; phylum Arthropoda; class Insecta; order Coleoptera; family Chrysomelidae; genus Galerucella; species Galerucella calmariensis. The sequence continues at coordinate 80,582 of CAJUYG010001510.1, forward strand.
AAACTGGTGGAGATGGATTTTCTCCTTAAGACCACTTAACAGCTGCGAGATGTTGGGGCAATTAAAAAAAAGAAACAAAAAAAGAGTATGGGCAGGAAAAATTAGAAAGCTTTAAAAATGGTGGGGGTCCCAAAAATGTTGTTAGGTTCACTCCCATCTTGGATATCGCTTATTAACATTGCAAAACTCGAAGAAAACAAAGTAAGAGCAATCAAAATATTCACAATATAGTTAATTGAGGTTATAAATGCCAAATTGTCGACAGAACCGACAGAACAGAGCAACTATCAAATCACGAAAACCAGAACATGAACTCTGTAACATAATAGAAAGGAAATTTCTTTCTATGCTAGGAACACAAAACAGTCTAACCCACAAAACAGTCCAACCTTTATTCTGTTTTGTAGGTTAGACTGTTTTGTGTTCCTAGCATAGAAAGAAATTTCCTTTCTATTCTGTTACGGAGTTCATGTTCTGGTTTTTCCATAAAGTTAACTTTAATCGATACCTCTTCCACCCGACAAAGTTAACTCCGCCATTTTGAAGTTAACTATAACATGTGACGTCATTATGCAAGTTAACTTTTAGTTATATGTCGAAATAGTTTTATAATAGCCACTCCAAGTCGGTAACAGAAAAAGTTAATACAAATTAAAATTGAACATTAATATTGGAGAGAATATGTGCTTGCCAACTTTATTTAGCAATGTCCTAGGCATTTTTTTTAAAGAATCACGACGTTGATAAGAAGCTCCTTTTACAGATTTTTCTCCATTGTCCAAAAAAGAAATAATAATTTTCTTGGAGCATAGAGAAAGACCGCAGCAACGGCGGTATTGGGGGCGCTCTCACTAAATTTACCGCCATGCACACTCGATCTATTTCTATTATACCTAAATAATATTTATTTTCATGTTTGCCGGCAATTAAACCCCGGAAAAAGTGTCTGCCTTTTTGTAATTATTTGTTTTTGTATTTAATCAAGACGCTGTTAAAATTTCAGCGTGAATCAAACACTTCAAATTGTATTTTAAAAAAAATCAACTTTGGGGTGGATTTATTGAATATAAACCCCTTCAAAACTGTCTGCCCAAATGGTTTTATTTTTAAAATTACCTAAACTTTCAATTACTGGTTGTGGGCTGCTGAATCAAGCACTTTTTTTTGATCATATTTTTTACACCTTTTTAGGACGCGCACTACCTGGTGTACCAAGGCTGGTCAAGACAACACAGGTATATCTACTTTTCCATACAATATATTTTAAATAAAAAAATTTCAAGGTGCATCAAACACTTCATGAAACGTACCAGCTCTCCGACTATAGAGATTCAAACGAAAAATTCATATTCTTTTAATTAGTCATGCCTTCTCCCACTCTATCCAACTTCGTTTACCTCATTGGGAATTTTTTGGATTGACTATATGATAGAGGGTAAGAGAAAAAGAGCGTAAACATATCATGGAAGGGAACGTATGAATCAATGAGAACGAAGCATTTGGAAGTTGAAAGCAACTCTACAAAAATGTCCTACCTATCACCCCACTATTTTCAAATTTCATTTCGTTACAAAATAACACAGATGCGTATAATTTTTAAATGAATTTTGTATATTATTCAAGCTTCATTTATTTTATAAAGGCCAAGAGCCGGGTATTTTTGGTAAAAAATGTACGGGAACAGGTATTTTTTTATCTGAATATGTTCAGGGGTGTCCCCTGAATGTAAATCCAAGTTGAAGTTATGAGGGGGGCTTCACTTCAGCCGCCATCTTGAAAGAAACGTTTTATTAAATATATCGCGAACCGCGCATCGTACGACAAAAATTGTGGATATCATTATTGTAGATAATAATATTTTCCATCTTTTTTATTCGAAACTTTTTTTGTATAACGCATAGGTTTTTAGTTATAGCGCTCCAAACTTTTTTCAATATGGTTTTTGCTAAATATTTGGTTAATGGTCAATGATGAAAAAAATGGTGGTAACTGAATTGTAGAGCATGAAATTTCCTATAAATTTTAACATAAACTTTTTCCCGTAGAATTCATAGTTTGGGAGCTACAGCTTGGTAAAACTTGCACCTTGTGCATTATCAGTGACAATATTGCACGTTGTATACGAAAACCATTTCATAAGGCATAAAATGGCATGAAGAGTTCAAAAAAATGTCAATACAGCTGTGTACCGAATCAATTGAAATTATAAATAATGTGGAGAACAACTAATAATCCATCGATCTTTATTGTTGCTTAAAACGGTATCATCATATAAAAGATTGTTAATGTAGCAAAAAACAATAGTGCATCACGCTACATCGTAAGAATTGTTATTGTTATTTTCAATATTATTATTATTATTAATTAACGTTATGCTTGTATTATGCTATTTTATATTGTATATTATAATTTATATTGTAATATTAAAAATGATTTATTTTTTAATAGAAGAATATGAAGGTTGGTATTCAATTTGAATTTTTTATTTTTTCAAATTTAATATGAATCTGAGTTTTTCGAAAAATTGCTAACCCGTTTCAATTGTTGCAAATTTTGTAAAATACTGTGTAAATTCATATGCACTTTATTTTCTCTGTCTAAAATTGTTGTCGAAATCACTAAAAGAAAAAGAATTTTACGAATGCTACTTCAAAAAAACGGACTCAGACATTTGTTATAATCCAAACCAATGGTTCAATAAAACTCAGTCCAAAATCCAAAGTCCAAAATAAAAGTTTCTCAAAGGACACTTATGATGCTACTAGTTTCGATACAACATTACCATCATCAGGCTACAAACAGTATAAAGAAATGATACACTTAATACATATGAAGATTCTGTCAAAATTAATTCAACAAGAGTAATAATAGATATAAAATGAATGTGAAAGATAATATTATAATTAATGTACAAAATTGAAAATATTACAATTGTTGATATTAAATTAAAAACTGTTTAATATAAATTAAAAAGTTAATGAAAATACTTCAAATTACAAGTTTGATAATATAAATTATGTAAGTAGGTAGCCAAATTGAAATAAAATAAAATTTAGTTACCTGTATAAAACATCCATCGAATTCGGTAATAAACTAGAAGAAGACAGTAAAAGTAACCAAAAACTATTTTACAAAGCACTAAAATCAATGAGATCAGATAAACACGTAAAAGACATACAAATTAAGAATTCAAACGGTGAAATAATTACAAACGAAACATATATAATGAAAAGATGGAAAGAATATTTCCAGACACTACTAGGTCAAGAAAATGAAGAGGAATCAATAGAAACAACAGAAAGGAACCAGTTAAACGAAAGCGAACCATTGATAGAAATGCAAGAGCTAGATGAAGTAATTAGAATATTGAAGAATGGGAAAGCACCAGGAGAGGACAAAATAACATCGGAAATGATAAAAAACTTAGGAGAAACTGGAAGAAAGAGCTTATTAGAAATAATCAATAAGGCATGGAAAAAAGAAACTATACTAGAAGAATGGGGAACAGCTCTAATAACACCGATACACAAAAAAGGAGACTACAAAAATTGCAATAACTATAGAGGGATTACGTTACTGAATACCATAACAAAAATAATAGAAAGAATAATAAACAACAAACTCAGGAATAAAATAGAGTCACAACTCTCAGAACCACAAAGTGGGTTCAGGCCCGGAAGAAGCACACAAGACCACATATTCACCATAAGACAAATAGTAGAAAAGAGAAGATCAGAAAACCAAAATATATATCTGGCATTCATAGACCTAGAAAAAGCCTTCGACAAGGTACCAAGAACAGAGTTATGGGAGAGTCTGAAAAATAGAAATATCGATGGAAAAATCATAAATATGATTAAAAACATATATAGGAATAATAGAAATTATGTCATCAAGAACAACATGAAATCAGAAGGTTTCAAAACAAAAGAGGGTTTGAGACAAGGCGGATCATTGAGCCCAATGCTTTTTAACATTTTCATGGACGACATCATTAAGGAATGTGATAGAAATAGCAAAAAAATGTGCATTGGATACAAAAATATGCAGAGAGTAGAGATAGCTGAGGGAGCATTTGCCGATGACATAATACTGATAGCTGAAAATGAAGAACGACTACAATATAATATAAAAATATGGAATGAAACACTGAAGAGAAAACAAATGAGAATAAACAAAGATAAAACCAAGGTGATGACCATAGGAGGCGAAGAACTAAATATAACAATAGATGATATAAAAATAGAACAAGTAAAAGATTTCAAATATCTAGGTGTAACGATAGACGAAAAGGGAAGACAAGAAGCAGAAATTAACAACAGAATCGAGAAAACCATAAAACTGTACTATACAATGAATAAGAACTTCATCAATAAAAGAGAAATTTCAAGACAGACAAAACTAAAAATATTCAAAACAATATATGGACCAGTATTAACATATGGATGTGAATCCTGGATATTAACAAAAAAAAATCAAAAGTAGAATACAAGCAACAGAAATGAAATACCTGAGGAGAGTTATAGGAGTGACAAGGAGAGACAAAATAAGAAATACACGAATAAGAGAAGAACTAGACATAGGAGACATTATTTCATTTATAGAACAAAAACAATTAGGATGGTGGGGACACATACAGAGAATGCCAAGCAATAGACCTGTGAAACAAATTTATGAAGCGAAAACACAAAACAAGAGAAGAAGAGGAAGACCTGAAAAAACCTGGAACAACATGATAGGAAAGATTCTACAAGAAAGAAATAAGCAATGGAATGAAGCAACGACACTGACTAGAGACAGAAAAGAATGGAAAAAGTTCATGAAGCAACAATAAAATGATAACCCGACACCCTGAGGGTAAAAGGGCTCAAGATTATATATATATATATATAAAACATCCAAAGAACAATAGGTTGTTGCCAAAAACGTTAAAAATTTTTTTTTTAATATGTTAATACATGATTTATATCAAATAAATTTCAAGTTCTATTTGAGTGGTAAGGAAAGAAAAGGGAAGAACATTGGAAATATTAAAAACTAGTTTGAAGGTAATTAAAAATTAAAAAAGTTGGCCTAATGGACTATGCCAAAAGGGGGGGTTTAGTGAACATTAATTTTTATTTTTAAATTTACATTTAAACTGTCCTAAAGGACTATTTAAAAGAGCTTGATATAGGAATCTGAGTGATACGACAATGTCCAACTTTAACATTGAAGTTGTTCAAAAGGCTTAAATTAGCCACTGAAATTATTATCTGAATATGTTATAATATAAAAAGTGGCATCATTTTACGGGGCGAGTCTTATTTTTTTCGATGTCGACGGAAGACACTCGTCGCCTTGTGAATCTGTCTGTTCTGCCTCCACCATATCAAATAAACAACGAGAGAAAACTAGACGCAACATAATATATTGCAAAGAACAGAATTATAACTCACAATTCGAAAAATATATACAATTTGCTTCATATCTGGCCACATGTAGTCACAAACAGGCGAGGGAACGACCCTAGCGCATAATGAATAATAGTATACAGCATTATAATCTCGTTATAATCTCATTTACAGCGTAATGGCTCCTAAACTATAAATGTTACGGGAAAAAGTTCCTGGTGAAATTTATAGAAAATTTCATGCTCTACAATTCAGTTACCACCATTTTCAATTTATCATTGATCATTAACTAAATATTTAGCAAAAACCACATCGAAAAAAGTTTGGAGCGCTATATTTAAAAACCTATGCGTTATACAAAAAAAAGATTCGAATAAGAAAGATGGCAAATGTTATTATCTACAATAATGATACCTACAATTTTTGTCGTACGATGCGCTGTTCGCGAGATATTTAATAAAACATGTTTTTTAAGATGGCCCCCCCATGACGACAACTTGGATTTACATTCCGGTAACTCCCCTCAACATATAAAAAAAATAAAATACCTGTTTCCCTACATTTTTTTCAGAACCTACTTTTTTGGCTGGGGCTCTTGGACTAATACCATTGCATGGAATTGCTTGAGGTTTTATACTGGGTGAAAAACAAAAATAATAAATAACTAGAACATTATTTGGAATACTCTCTGTTTATTGTAACGTTATTACAATATGTTGTACTCTTTTGCTCTTGTGTTACCTCCATTTTGAATTAGGTATTTACTGTACCACTTTATGCTTATTGTACTGTTATATATCGTGAGATATCTTTTATAAACACGGGGTGGTTCAAAACAAGGTAATATTAGAATATCTATCAATATTTCAGTGGTCTTAAAAGTTGTACAATCTTTCTAACAAAAAATCATTGTTGTACAGGGTATCATTGCAGAGTTTAACAAAATAATCTTAAAGGATTTTGAAATGCCCCGTGTCATAAACTTCCTTAAAATAGAAATCGACTTTTAAACTAATCACTCAAATATTTTAATTGATGTTAGAAGGAAAATTGGAATCTATTAAATGATTACACAATAGATTTACAGTGGGTTTCTGGAAAATGTACCTATTATTTTAAGTGAATATACATGGGTAATTGATTATGTGATGAAGATCAGTTATCATGAAAGATAGCAAAAACAGTTATTTGATTATAAAAATTGTAGATAACGTTGAGCTTCTTATTTCAAAATAAGTTGCAATCTTTCGTAACTGAGTGCTAGATCAAAGTTAGGGTTTTTTGAATAATAGTATATTATTCATTCTTTTTTTAATTTCTTGGGAAATTAAACCACAATATTTTTAAATTCTTTATTTCAACGTTTCAAGAACGTTGTCAAGAAAAAATAAGTAGAAATTAATTTTTATCCCTAACTGACACAAATTAAAAAAAGAATGAATAATAAACCACAAGGAACATACAGAAGATAGTATATTATATTATGAGGATTAAAAGTGCATATTTTTTTACGAGCAATATTAGGCACTTTTAGTCCGTATGATATATACTACTTTTTCTCCAACCAAGTCAAAATTAAAATAAATTTAGTTTTATTCAAAAATCGTTAATATTATACCTGGTATTGTTGGTAAATATTGATTGTCAAGTAGACGTCAGTAGACGTACTAATCATAAAATTTTTGTAGTAGTTTTCATACCTGCGGATATATTGGAAAGTGCCGAAGCAGTATATCTAAATCTTTTGCCACCCAAATCTCGCCAAATTTATGAACTTGCATATCAGCGATTCATGGATTGGTGTAAAGAAAAAAATGTGCAAAACTATGCGGAGTGTTCTTATGGTGTATTTCTCAAATTTAACGAAGAGCGTCAAGCCATCCACTCTGTGGTCACAGTATTCAATGTTGCGATCCACACTGGATATCAAAAATGGTGTGGATATTAGTAAATATTCAAAATTACGAGCATTGTTAAAAAGGCAAAGTGATGTATATAAACCTAAGAAGTCTAGGGTTTTGACAAAGGAGGAAGTGGATCGGTTCCAGGATATGGCACCTGATAATGTATATTTGATGATAAAGGTTGTTCTATTATACTATTAGGAATTGGAGGTGCTATGCGTTGTGACGAACTAGTTCATTTGAAAATTGATAACATTGAAGACATGGACTTGGTCCTGGTCGTGAAAATTTTGCAGACAAAAAACAAGAAACCTCATTTGTTAACCATTATAGGCGATAATTATTTGCGTTTATTTCGAAAATATGTTGCACTACGGCCATCAAATATACAGGAACGTCGTTTATTTTTGAAGTATGTTAATGGGACATGTCAAAGAATGGTTGTTGGCATTCACAAAATTAGTGCCGTACAGCAAGAAATTGCAAAATTTTTGAAGTTAGAAAATTGGAAAGAGTATACTGGACATTCGCTAAGAAGAACATCTGCTACACTTCTTGATGGTGGCGGTGCCTCACTTGTCTTAAAAGACATGGAGGTTGGAAATCGAGTAGGTACGGTAGCAGAAGGATATATTGAAGAATCACGTATCAACAAAGAGAATACTGCCAGAAAAATATTGCAGCCTGACAAAGAAGGTACAAGTACCTGTTCAGATATTTCCTCGAATTTTTCATCAACAGTTAAGGAGAATATTTTGAGTTGTCACATTTTTTCGTTGTGTCAGATAGGGACCAAAAATTATTTTATTCATTTTATTACTAGTTAATCTTGACAACGGTAGCTGGAACGCTACCGAAACGTCGAAATAAAAAATAAAAAACAATATTGTGGTTTGATTCCAAAAAGAATAAGAGAAAAAGATTAATGAAAAACTTATGAGTTGTTCGAAAATTGTTAGTGATAATTTCAGTGCTGGTGCTTTGAATTTTGGCAATAATTGTTCCAATTGTACATTCAATATCACTATAAATAACAAATAAATATCTATATATAGTTGTTTTACTAAGTTTGTAACAGACAATGTTTTTTTCTTCAAATTTCGATTAGAGAGCTCAAATGCAATTACTTTTAGTTCTAGCATTAAAAGTAGCCTTTTTAATCCTAGGATTAAAAGTGTTGCTAAGCAACGAGCAAATTTTTGTATGGTAAGGGAATTGATGGCTTTTGCAAAAATTTTAACATTTTTTGATGGTTGGAGAAAAAGAATATTTGATCTAAAACTGAAATCTGCTTCACTTTCCCATTACAACAATATATTATTTTGTTATCTGTTTATCTGATATTTTGAGTATTTTTGAATAACCAATTTCCCGCCAAAATCAATGCACTGTACAATTGAAAATAAGTAAAGGAATAATATATTGACACCAAAATACTTCAAATGATTAACAGATTCCACGAACACGGATGATTTTGCAAATATTGAACATTGAATCAAATACAGGGTAAGTAAAAACTCAACTACAATATTTTATTTGTAATTTTTAATGAAACACCCTGTATTCAATATAATTGTCGAAGAGTACTATTACCACACTTATATTTTTATAAAGTATACCTCAAATTATTATTTTCCGCGATATTTTAGTTTTTCGATGAATTCCTGTTTTATTTAAAACACCATAGCTTCGATCTGCTACCTTTTTAGCTTAAAGCTACTTACAGCTATTATAATTGACTTATGCTAGTATCTTTCATGATAACAGACTCAACTGAGATTTTCCACAGTAATACAGTATAACAATGCTGTACCTTTTTATGAAGCAAGCTCTTTAATTTTCTCAGTTACCGAATTAACATGTCCAGCCGGGTTAGCATTAAAGGTGGATGTAAGAGCAGTAGGCGAGATTTTTGATGGAATCCCTTGAAAATATCATGGTTAATGATAATCTGTTGCCTCCACCGGTTTTTAGGCTGTGCTAATTTCATAATAACAGTTTATAGCCAAAACAACCAAAAATGGGCCTGTTTTTCGACACGTTTTCAAATTTTACTCGAAAAGTATTAAGTTTATCGTGCATAATTATGGAAACAAAGTTATAGAGCGTGAAATTTGATATAAAATTCCGTGGTTCAGAATGTGAAAACAGCTGTTTTTCAGACGCAAAATACTACTGCAATTTATGAAGCAATGTAGATCATTATTTGTCTCATAATACGTTATTTTTCCACGAACTGAAAGCAACAAACGCGGTTTCTATATCTTATTTATTTGCTGAGTAGTTTAATTGTTAATAAACATTGAGTAAAGGAAATAGACATTGTTAGAATAAAGATATATGCCACAAAAAATTGTTTAAGCTCACAATAATGCTCTTACAAAGTTATAGAGCGTGACAGTATTTTTTTTCGTTATATTGTTGTTCGTTTGCCTAGAATCGTTGATCAAGTTTGGGATTCGATAACTCTGGATTGAATGGTCCGAATTGAACGTTCAAAACGCCAAAAGTTGTGTTTCCCCAAGTCATGTAAGCAGGTTTTTTCAGATTCCAATTAAAATAAAATACCGCACAGATATCTCAATTGTTATTAGGCTAAAATTTCAACCACTTTTTTAAACTAACGTCTGAGTCAGTTAAACCGAAGAAATTGTTGATAAAACTATTACATATAATAGCTGCAACCTTCTAGTATGTGTAAAAACATTATTGTGAATTCAAACAAGTTTTTGTGGCTTATATCTTTATTCCAACAATGTCTATTTCTTTTACTAAATGTTTATTAACAATTAGATTACTCAGCAACTATAAACCGCGTTTATTGCATTCAGCTCGTTAATAAATAAAAATTGCGTCTGAAAAACAGCTGTTTTCAATTTTTTTTCACTAATTCATCCGCTGTTGCTGCAGGGATGGGAATTTTTACATTTTGAGCCACGTAATTTTATAGCAAATTTCACGCTTCATAACTTTGTATGCACACATATGCACGTTAAACTCAATACTTTTCGAGTAAAATTAAAAAACATGTCGAAAAACAGGCCTATTTTAGGTTGTTTTGGCTATAAACTGTTATTGTGCAAGTAATTTGTCATATTACCGTTCAGAAGATATCGTTGTTCAGCGTGTGAACTATATTTTTATCAATTTTATTAATGCAGTTTTGAAAAATTTCATAATACTGAAAAGAACACGCAGAAATAGCTAACAGAAAACAATACATTTTTCTTGACTTCTTATTGAAATTGTTGAGTTCGCAATACAATCTTTCGCCGACGTCTTAAACCTCACATAAACCTTGTGTGTCTGGGTGTGGTGAAGAATGGTCTCAGACATAGTCTATTAGCCACAGACACATAAACCTTATGAACATAAATCGAGCTACGTGACGTGGTAATACTTTTTATCCCCTGGCCTTTAAGCGGCGGTCTTAAAATCATCCACCACTATTAGATACCAATACTAACAACATTCTATTGTTTATGGTCGCTATGTGAAAAGTGGATAATTCTCTCCATTTTTCACATGTTTGAATTTCGCTTAATTTTACAGTGAAAGTTATTTCTACAGTTTTCCCAGTGTATGCTTGGTGCTGATACTGCTATCAATGTTAAATCAAAATCAATTGCCCTGGCACCATAATATTTCATATGTAAATGTCACTTATATCCTGTACCTAGCTATAAAATTAACAAAAGTAATAAGTTAAGTTGAGCTACTAAGGCAGCTGCATATTCATGCTTTTAATTCAAGAAATGTACATTATTCAGATACCCACTGTAGTATATTATTACAAATTTGTCTAAACTAATAGTAGTTGAATTATTTTTTTACTCTCATTATGTACCTATTTAGTAGAATGTAAGTTTTGATTATTATACTGTAGATGTGCAATTGATATAGTATCTAAAGAAGCCAAGTTCTGGATAGAACATTAGGAACAAAGTAATGCTTTGAAAATTAATCGGATTCATTATGCTCATTTTCCACGTTGCGTCAAATCGCAGCGACTTGTTGCTGGGACAAATCGCTGCGAGAAAACACACACACACAACCTTGATGAGCCCGTCCCACCCAGGATGTTCCTCTCTAAGCGAGGTACATCTCCGGGGAGGACTTCCACCACATCCCCCCATCTTATCCGATGGGTCTCATCATCGTAGTTCGCGTTTTGGCGTACAGCTCGTCCCTAGCTAAAAGGGCTAGCAGCTGAGGGCGAGCCGTCTTCTCTTTGGCCGTGTAGCCTCGGTGGTGTTTTCTTCGACGGTCTTCCGTTGTGTGTGTTTGCGCTGCCTCTACAAAGTGCGTCCTCAGCCGGCAATTTCGGCTGAAAACATCCTTATAGAGTGTGTCTTCTTTTCTTCCGATCTCTTACAAGCGACTTTAAGCCATTAGCTGAGCTAATAACTTTGTCACCTGTTCGAGGATCTGTTGTTTTGTTGCTGTCGTCGTTGTTGTTTTTTTGTTAGCTGCGGCTTGGGCGTAGCTGACTCCTGTCTTCTTTACTGCTGTTGTCCTTGTCTTCTGGTTGTTTGGGCTTTTGTACATCCTTTGCAGTTTGCCGGGTGTTCTCCCTGGCAGTTTGCGCAGGTGACCGGCTTGGTCTTCGGTCGTGGGCAGTCGTTGAATCGGTGTGGTCCTCCGCACTTCACGCATTTCGTGTTTACGTTGCACGTCGTCTGTCCGTGGTGGAAGCCTTGGCAATTGTAGCATTGCGTCGGCCCTTTTCCTCTTCTTTGGTCTTCCCACCTGATCCTCACGTTCTGGATGTGTTGGATTTTCCGGATTTTTTCTTTCTCTTCAGGATCCAGCTCCACCAGGTAGATGGGTAGCGGTCTTCTCTCTCCGAATCTGGAATGTAATTGGGTTAGTCGTTTTATACTTACCCCTTGTCTCTCGATTTCTTCCTCGATTTCTTTGGTATCCTCGCAGTGCGTTAGTCCTCGGATGACGATCCTTGCCTTCCTGTCTTCTTGCGGCATATACGTATACCACTCCACTTCTTTTCTCTCTTCTCTCAGGTACCTTGTGAGGTTTCTGTAGTCCTCTGGTCCGTCGCAGGGTATTTTCACTCCGAGTCTTTCCCGGATTGTTATGAACCTTGTCTTTATGTTTCGTCTTTCGATTTCTTTTCTTACGGAGCTCCAGTGGTGGATGCTCCGCAGAATGACGGGTGGTGGTCGGTGCGTCGTCGTTGTCTTCTTGTTTTCGCGGATGGCCTCGTCCATCATCGCTTCCTCGTTGGCTTTTCTTCGGGCGGCGGCTTCTTTTTTTTGTATTTCCCTGATGGATATCACTTCCGTGAAATCCATCTCCTCTTTTTCACTGTCTTCGTCTTTTCTTGGGGATTCTGTCCTCTGCGTCTTTCTGCGGACGCTTTCTGCCCGGCTTCGGCTTCTCTTCTCCTCTTGCATTTCTTCCATCGCCTTTACCATGTTCTCCATGGCTTTTCTTAGGCCTGTCATCTCCCAGACATTTATTACCGCAGACGTTATATTGACAGTTGAGCATGCGCAGAATGAGTTCGGGAGACATGTTACCGTTAGCGCATAACGTTATTTACGGCAGAACAACACCTCACGTAAAACGTTGCGCCATCCTACTTCGGACAGAATCGGATAGATTCGATAGCGGTGGTAGCTGTTTAAGGAAATCTTTCGAGGTTAAGTTGTTGTTCATTATGATTATAAGGTGAAATGTTCGTATAATTTTTTCGAAATATTTTTTAGATGATCTTCTAATTGCAAAATATGTGTTCTACACAGATGAGTGGTGACACTGGTTTCAACTTTTAGAGGTTAGTTCCAAAAATAAAGCGCGTAAATAAAACTAAGATGGCAATACGTATACCGTCCCAAACATTGTTAATACGTAAACGTAATATTTAACGCGGAGTAAATAACACACAGCATGCACTATCGGAATTTGCAATATCTCTCTAAAAACAGAAAAATTACGTATTGGAGGAATGATAGTACACAATAATTAAAAGGAAAGTTCACCCACCTAAAGAAGAAATATTACTTGTTGAAATATTATCCCGTGAACATACGAAATTGGGAATCTTGGATTTATCACATAAATATTTAAAGATTGTAACACTATGAACATAACCAAGACTCCTCGTATTACTCCCATCTTTATTCGATCCTGTGCTAAACTTCTCTTCTCCCTCTGTATTGGAGTCACTGTTCTTTTCACGTGCAAAAACTGGGATAAAATATGTTAGTTGGTTTTATTACACTGATTCCATTATTCTGTAAAGAACTATCTGTTGAAGAATTGAATATTACAATTGAATATTATGAGAGGATGTATTGATATCTAGTTAGTTCCATGCATAAACAAAATATTGCGTTACCATAGCAACGAAGGATAACTCATTAGAAGTGTCAGTGTGAAGTTGGACGTCAAAAAAGTAAACCAGAGCTACGCAATAAATTAAAAGAAACAACTGACCACTCTACGGAAAAAAACTGAAGAGAAAAGACGCGGAAAGCTATCCAAAGGTGTTTTGTTTTTGCAGGACATCTCATGATGCCATGCAAAAAATTCGTGATTTAGGGTTTGAATTACTAGCACACCCCCCTTATTCACCAGATTTGGCTGCGTCCGACTATCATCTCTTTCCTCAACTGAAAAAAAGTTTAAAAATTCGTAAATTTTCTTCCAACGAGGAGGTAATAAAAGCTGTGGAGGTCTGGTTTGCGGAGCAAGAAGAAACATTTTTTCTGAAAGGTCTAGAGACGTTACAGGTTCGCTGTAATGAATGTATCCAACTAAGAGGAGAATAGGTTGAGTAATAAAATATTTTGACATTGAAACTTGTTTGGTTCTATAGTAGACTAAGAATTTTTCAATATACAAATGTAGGAAAACTGTCAAATCCGTAGTAGGTAAGTTAACAGGGCACTGTAAGCTTAACAGGGACGCAAAGCTAATGGGGTTGACAGATTATGTCACCTAGAATAGGAAACTGCAGATCACATTCTATGCCAGTGCGATTGCCTGGCGAATGTGCGGTTCCTTGTACCTACTAGACGACGAGAAGGCACCAGCAAGAATTTACCTGGAAGATTTAGTCTCGAGATTGATTGGCTGAAAAAGAGTGTAATGTAGATTCAGAGGACCGCAATAGAATTCAATAGATCGCAGTGGAATAAGACGATTAGCCACCTCATCAAATATAATCTAAATATGATAAGAAAGGTTATCTAGGTATACCTGTGAAGAAGAAGAGCACTTGTATTCGGATTTCACTAATTCCGATGAATAAAGTGACACTTTTATGATTTAGAAGGTCACCAATAATAATGATTCATATCCCAAATTCAAGGTTGACAATAATGTTTTGTACAATCATGTTTCTTCGTCAAATCCAATTTCTAGTAATTCATCTAATTGGAAAATTGTGGCCCCCAATAGAATTGATACTGAAATTATATCATTATGATGATTTGAGCAAAGTATATTATATTCGAATAAGTCCGACCACTCTCTGGACGACGCGAAAATCCCCCTCCTGCCGACACCCACCGTCTCACCGGCAAAACCCACATCTGATGTGGGATTTATTTTTTATTTATTGATTTTTCAGTTCTGTTTGACTTACACGGTGGTGTAGCAGAGCGTTGTATCGGGTGCGCCAAAGAAAGTGATCTTGAATTTTAATTTGTGCAAACGTTATCTGCTTGTTTTTGATTGAAGAAGGACAAAAATAATGACTTCGTATTGAAGGACGTAACGAAAAGCCTGAGGTTTATTTATGGTTGGAGGCTAACTATTTCGTCTACTATCAAATTATGGGAAGTGTTGAAGGAAAGGAAAGGATACAAATTTCTTTTGACTCGCAATCTGAACCAAGACTGCCTAGAGAACTATTTTGGTCAAATAAGGAATGCCTGTGGTAACGCCAAAAATCCCACTCCAATACAATTCAGCAGAGCATTTAAGAAATTATTTGCTCTCAGATATTGTGACGAGAAGGAGGGCTCTAATTGTGTAGAGGACGCCAACGAAATTCTACAGACAATAACGCCAGATTTATTGAAAAAGGGAGGATCATTGTTTACGACGGCCAAGGAAAAAAATGGTCAGCCAATATTGGACATAAAGGGGAAAGACTATCAGGATTTGTCCACAGAAGAAGGAAATGCCCTGGTTTATGTGAGTGGATATTTTTTGCAAAAGTGTTTTGTTAAACACAAATGCGATATTTGCCTAAACTTTTGCAATAAGGAAGGTTGTGACTGATCCACGTCATTCTGCGAAAAAAAAGTCTATGAAGGTAGTAAGCAGGGACGGTTTGGAGGATTGACAGTTCCTCCAAAAATTTTCAGTGAATATCTGATTTCTTTAGAAAATATATTCACTGAAAATTTCAATGATTCATGTGTGCAGGATGATGTAGGAATAGGAATGAACTTGAAGACCAAGTTGTCTACTATCGCATTTTCGCATCCTTGCCCAAACTTCCCATGGGAATACCTGCTGTCCTTATATACAAGGGTTCGAATCTATTATACACTGAAGTTTGCAAATTCCTCGCTAAGGACCTTTAGAAAGAATAAAGAACATTCTAAATTGAAAATCTTGAGAAATTTATAACTATTCAAGTATTTATTAATTTTTAAGAATGTACATAATACTTATTTGTTTGTTGATATTTCATTATTTTCATTTATTTTTTCAATACAACGCTACAGAGTACACTCCAAATGGACTTGACCTAAATAATTGTTCATTTGTATTCGTTTTGTCCCAAGTAGATGTTAAACTGTGTTATTTCTTTTATAATGATTATATCATTATGTTCATTCGCTGATCATTCTGTATTAGTTATTAAGTATTATCAGATATACGCTCGGATATACGTTATTGAAGTTTATGTTTATGATTTTTTTCATTCCATTCCTCGGTTAAAACGAAATTTTTAAAAAGTTACTTAGCAACATATTTTCTAATTGCACCTGGTAAATTCCTTCACAAATGAATTCACCGTCCGTCACCTCGTATACTACCAAATGACTAGCAAAAACAGGTGTCGCACATGATTTACGACTCTCCGCAAAAAATGCCGGCGTTTTCCGACGATCAAAGGAATGACCGGACTTATTGGAATATATAGACTTTGATTTGAGTGCCCATTTAGGCATATCTAAAACTATTTCCCGTTTTTCCGAACTTTACTAGTGGCCCAAAACTTAAGAAGTTCATCTCGCTACGTTAATAAATGCTCAGTTTGTGGTTTTTACGTTCATTGATTTTATTCAATAATATTTATGAAACGGTTCACGTAGTGAGGGGTTGAAAAAATTAATTTGTTGGAAAAAAAACATTTTCCTTGTAACAAGAAAAGCTGGATTATTTTTCCGATTTGTTCTCAAACTGGCTTAACACTTTTTTAGATATTTTATATTGCATGCTGCATCACTAACTACCTTTTTGAGTATTTTAAAGTCATAAAAATTGTTACTGTACTTTTATCTTTTATTTATTTTTAATTGTACATAAGATATATCAAAATATGTATATAAAAGAGACCCTATGGTGTCTTGTAGCGACTTAACCGTGTATTATAATATAAAAAAATGAATTTAGAATTTGACTTCGGGGTTCCTTTTTATTACTAAATATTTTATTATGCATACATCATTGTTTTAGAATTATTGAAGAAATAAACATTTCTCATTATTAATTGTGTATTTTTTCCACGTGTTATCTCTTCCTGCGAATACTCATTGGAAGCGATACATTATCAATTAAAAAATAAGACCGAAGTCAGTTTATACAGCGTTAGTATAAAGTATGAAGTCCCCTAAGTATCTTCTCAACGGTTTGATATTTTTGAATGAAATTGCTCATACCCTTCTAAGATTATACAAGGAATTCAAAAATGCTATCAAGTTAGCAATGGATGATTAATCTACCTATTAGTGTAGTACAAGTGTATAATATCCAATATTTTTCTACTAGCTTGCGGAAAAGTCCACTTTTCCACACCCTTTTTAGTGCGGAAAGAGTCACAAAAGAATTAAGCAGTCAACAAATCACAAGAGATGTCCAAAACTTTGTCCATTTACATTTATACACAGTTTGCAACGTTTTCTCATGGGAAATCGCATACCATGGAAAGACTGGCGATTGCCGGAAATAATAAAATTGCTGTAGCTGCATGGATTCTTTATTTTTTTGTGGCAAATAAAATCACAAGTTTCGACAAATATTTTCAAAAATCTTTTCCGAATGTTTTAGATGCCAAATGTCAAATCAATTTATTGATCCATTTTAATGTTATCGAATTAATTTTCAAATTCATCGAATTCAATTTTTCAAAACTTTAACACCCTGTAATTCGAAAAGTAAAGAGGCTGGACCCCTCAATCCTTACATCATTTTGTCCAATTTTACGAGAGGTATCTACATGCAAACGTTGTAAGTGTCATTTGGAAGCACCCTGTATTTTTCATCGGTCGAAAGTACCCATATTTGAGATTTTTCGAACCTTAAAAAATTCATATCTTTGGAAATATCAATTTTATCGTGAAAAGTCATAGGACCTTTTTTATTGGTATTTCAATGAATAATATAAAAAAAATTGGTCCGGATGAAAAATGACAATTCATTGCAATTGTTTATACAATTTCGGTTTAAACAATATGGCACCGGAATGCCCCATGGCAACATGCATTTATATCATCAGTAGGGAAATTTGAAGATGATCGCATAACAAAATTGAGGTGGAATAGTTTTCGGTACTCATGCGCCGATTCCTCCTAGACTATACTGATTATATAGTATTTAATAATAAATTTATTTATAGGCGCATTTTTTTATTATTTTATTTACAACCATATTATATTTAAGCAATGCTGTCATTACTAACGTTATTGAAGGTTAGAAAGTGTCATATTACACACCTCTACATCCCGCACCCATTACCCGCCCTCCAATAAGACCTTTCGTTGAGTGATCTCTCTGGGAATCTTATTACTTGCCGAATTAATACGAAGTGTCCATTTCCAACAGCTGCAAGAGCTGCCAATAGCAATAACTGGTTCGATTACATCGCCATTGACGAAATTGCAAAAAAGTTAGAGTGGCGATAATACAAACAGTAACGTTATTTACTTCTGTGGTTAAAACACCACCAAAACTTTCTGGAGGAAAATTGGCTTTCGTGCTATCATAAATTTAAAAAATACCTAATTTGTTGAATAGATGAGGCTTTTACTTGATGTAGATCCATAATAAATTATGAAATCAAACAATTTTATTTTGTTAAATCTACATTATATTTAAACTTAAAATTGTGACGCGTTTCGCTAACACAGTAGCTTTTTCAAACGAATGGAGGTATAATGAGAACCTTTCAATTTATACAGTGCCTTAATACTAAATTATACGGATATTTAACAATAAAATTATAATCTATTCACAAGGAAATGAGATGAATTTGTCTAAATATGGGATTAACTAAAGTATTTAACAAGTTTACCTGGAAACTCATTCACAACAATCCTACAGGAATCTTTCTAGGTAAAAAGGTTTAATAATGGAGAATTGTTAATATCAAGTTGGTCGTTAAGAAGATTATTTGAATATTTGTTTTTATTTATCTCTATGGCTTCTAAAAGATTTAATTTGAAGGATTTAGTTTCTATATGCAAAATTTCAAAATTTTAATCGAAAGAGTGTTGGTTTGCTAATAAATGATTTGAATAGTTGGAATCTAATTTTTGGTTGTCATAACTACGTTTGTGTTCTGAAATTCTAATTTTAAAATTCCTAAAAGTTCTACCTACCTATATAAATTTTATCACAGTCGTCATTACCACATTTTAATTTATAAACTCCTGATTTATTTAGTTTTGAAGATTTGGATTTGTTGTTTTTTGAATTTGGATAAATTGTTGTCAGTTTTGAAGCAAATATTCAAGTCTAAAGTTTCTAAAAATGATTTTATTTTTAAGGATATATATATTCCGTATTCCAAAGTAAGTTAAGCTTTTAAATTGGTTATTTTTGTTTTTATCAGAAGGAAATACTTGTTCTATGTATTCGTATCTTTTTATTTATGATTTTGTCAATTAAATTTGGATCGTAATTATTATTAACCGCTATTTGTTTTATTATATTTAGTTCTTTATTGTAATTGTCAATATTCAATGGAACTGTTAAAGGTCTATGTATCATACTATTGAAAGCTGCTAATTTATGACTGATTGGGTGGACTGAACTATTATGAATTGTAATGTCTGTATGTGATGGTTTGTGAAATATAGAAAAGTCATGTCTATTATTTATATTTCAAATTGTAAGACCTGGAAAGTTTACGGACTTATTTTGTTCAATTTCTACTGTAAATTTGATATTTTTGATATTTGATATTTTATGTATTGAGTTAATGTGAGTAATGAAGTTATCTAATTGTCTCGTAGTAAGTGAAGCAAGCTAAAATGTCATCTACATATCGGTGCCAGTAAACAAATTTCTTACTAAGGGGGTGTTTATGAATTATTTTTTCTATATTATCCATGAAAATTTCTGATAATAGGGGACTGAGAGGGTTGCCCATAATCAAACCCTCTTTACTGCTATAAACCTTTCCGTTGAAATGAAAATAATTTTGATTTAAACAAACTCTTAATAAATTTATAATATCAGACTGAATTATGGGATTAGTATTACTGTAAGTGAGCAAGTTATCAACAAGAGTGATAGTTTCATCAGGAGGTATACTAGGGAATAGATTTGTTACATCGAAAGATATGAATTTAGACAAGTGAGTTAATTTTATATCTTGAATATTATTAATTAGTTCTGTTGAGTTTTTAATTGAAAACTGAGGTTTGAATGAACAATATTTGGAAATTATATCTATTAGAAATTTTGAGATTTAGAATGACGGTGCTGTGAAAAAAGAAACAACCGGTCTAATTGGGTACCCTTCTTTATGAAGTTTGATTAATGAATAGAGTTCAGGGTGTTGTGGATTTGTTAAAAATAATTCGTGTTTTTCTTTGTCGCTTATTATCGATTTGGAGTTATTTACCGCTAATTTTATTCGTTTGAAAAAGCTACTGTGTTAGCGAAACGCGTCACTTTAAGTTTAAATATAATGTAGATTTAACAAAATAAAATTGTTTGATTTCATACTTTACCTAATTTGTTGTTTAAAACTTGCAGAAACACAACTCAATATAAGCTTACAGCAGCGAACCAAATACTAAAACTTTTAGAAAAAACACTTTACATTATCCCATCAGCCGGTAAAGGCATGTTGCATATTTTATGACTGAAGTTTGAGGTTACATTCATACCCCTTTTACCAAAACATTTATTGTCAAAGAAGATTCCCTATGGCCATCTCTACGCAAGTGGACTAACAAGACAAATATAATAAACTGGCAAAATTCCAAACATATCGATATTGTATACCCATTACGTTGAGGCTTTGCTTATTCAAAAATTCGATTTCCGATATAAATAGACACACATTTTTTTTCTAACTAAACTCGATTTTTCGGTACAAATTTTTTTTCCAAATAATGAGCTATGGTAGGAAATTGAAGTACTATATTATAGTTTAGTTTTAATGCCAAAGCGTCCTAATATTCTCGAAGAGTATATGCGAACTTCTTACCGTTATGTCGGTATATGTATACATCTAATAAAATTTTTTATAAGTAAAATAAATAACCGACTTTCTTGTAATTTTCTTTGATAGTTAGTGTCGGGATTTATTGACGTGGTAACATATCGGAAGATATTCTGCGAAAATATAAAACAGGCGAGATTCCAATTCCCTAGGCATGTAGCATGGACTGGATGATGGATACGACATGAGGACCGAAACGATGTACGCATATGTAGAGAACGGGTGATACACGCTGGTCGGGTGCGTGGAACTATTCAACGAAAACAGTGGTGGCGAGATATATTAGAAATATACATATTATGGAAACACAAAAAACAGTGCTCAGGCAAAAAATAGTGCCGTTACGGTGATTTTTTTGGTATAGAAAAGAGGATCATGATAAAAGTTCAGCTATGAAGTGTCCCTGGGTACCCTTCCAGCCACGAAAATTTTATGTCGTATAAAAATAGAAAATCAAATACAGGGTGATTCTCGATAGGTAGCAGTGGTGCTGTAAAGGTCCTATCCATTGGACTTGATGGCTAGAGCCAGACAGAAACGCTGGAGGGGTGCGACCAGAGATGAAGTGCAGGAATGGATGGATGAGGAAATGGAGAGAAGGTGGGATGAGTATGAGGGCGCGCTAAGAGGCGTGTGGACCGGAAATTCGGGGAGGTGCTCTCAGTGGGTTACCTCCACAAGATTGGGAAAAGAGAAACTGGAGTGTGCGAGAGATGTGAAGTGGAGGATGATGTGGGACATGTGTTTGGATGTTGGAAGAACAAGGAAGTTTTGAAGAAGCTGGAAAATAAGCTGGGAGAGGCGGTGTATGGGGAAAATATGGTGGAGATTATGTTGAGGAATATATGGAGATAAGTGGCGTAGTAGAGAGCATATTTAGGGAAAGGACTCGACATGGCATGTTAGAGGTAGGAGTGATAGAAGGGAGAAGATGACGGAGAATGTGTGAGGGACCGCCGCCCGTCTTAAAGTATGCTGGGGTAGTGATTCCAAGGCGGGAGTAATGGCGAGTTTGAGATGGGTTTGGTTGGTAGGCATTCCCGTGGGGAAAAGTACAACACTGTCTGTGTACTGGTTGAGGACCCATTCGACATTCGAACATGAGTTTCCCATCTCGGCCCGTAAAAAAAGGGTGATTCTCGATAAAGTCCAATATCTTGTAAATTTTGGAAGATATTCGGATAAAAATTTCACCGATTGTAGCCAGCCCAAAGGTTCATACTTTAAAATTTATGGCAATCCGAGAGCGGTGCTAGATCAAAGTTTGTTCAAATGGGACACCCTGTATTTCAATTCTGCTTGACTTCTCTATTGCAATGATGTGAGGTTGTATAGTTTGTCTCAAAGTATATCTACTTCGCTTTTGCCGGCAATCACAAAATTTATGGGTCAATTGCAATAAATCTTATGGTCAATAAGTGCTGTACTAGAGATTGCCAGTGGCGGACTATTTAAAATTATTTTGGGAAAATATTAAATACTATCAAGTTGAATAAACTATAACCAGGCCCGCCTTTGCCTTGTCACTCGACTGTTGTTGGGTTTCTTTTCAGGTAAAGTTCTTTCATCAAGGTAATAAATTGTGGTATTAAGATTGCTACAATAGGTTATACTGTGTATTTAGAAGAAGTCCCTTGGACGGACAAGGCCAAGTATCTGGGAGTGATACTCGACAAGGGATTGACATTCAACGAACACATAAACGCAGTGGTAGCTAAAACTAAACAGGCAAGGGCGAGGCTAAGCGGATTACTCGGCAGAAGAAGTAAACTGGACTTGAAGACAAAATTACGATTAATAAGGAGCATCAAAATACCGATATTAACATACGCATCTGTTGCATGGGGACATACAAGCGAAACAAATAGGAAAAAATTACAGGCACAACAAAACATCTCGATCAGGCAGGTTCTGGACGCTCCCTGGTACATAAGAAACGAAGATATATACAACGACCTAAAACCGCAGAAGGTACTAGAGATAATGGATGCAAGAGCCAGAAAGCTATTTGAAGAGCTTAGATCTCATCCGAACACAGAGCTGAGAGACCTGACGAGTTACACGGCAGAAGACTACAGGAGACACAAACGACCTAGGAAACAACTTGAGGACCGCCCATAGGAAGCAAAACAACAAGAAAAACCCCACCAAAAAAACACACAAAAAAACACAAAAACCATGCAAGTGGGTGCGTGTGGACACATGCGCACTCACAAGCATATAAAAAAAAACGTGTGTGAGGATGAGTGAGGCGTGTCCAAAACAGGCAAGCACTGTTCATCTGCGCACGCACCAAAAAAAAAATTTAAAACAAAACCAAAAAAAAAAATTCAAAAAAATACACAAAAATCACCGGGGTGGACAAGAAAGAACACTGCGAAGAGGAACCCCCCAATACGGGGTCCCCGCACTTCTAACAAGATGGGAGCTCGGGGACACCTGAGGGGCCAGCTCTAAAGAAATGCGACGGATCACTCATGTTAAGGCCGGCTTCACCAAGGCGGGTGAAACAGACTTTGACATGAGGCGGCGAAAGCACACACACACAACCGAACCGACATAACGACATGGAGAAGGACAAGGGAACATAGCCACCATATGAGCTACCCCTTAACATGGAAAGACATCCCTAACGCCCCCCATAGAATAAAGGGGGAAAGGGATACGCGATCGCGATGAACGAGTGAGGTCCTGCCGGAAGTGGCAGGGGGTGGATGGAAGGTTCTACTTAGCATCAACCTGCGTGCCATAAGCCCGGGGGTGGATGCTTTGTGGGACGGGTTTTCTCACGCGCAAGTGTGTGTGTGTGTGTGTCTGTGTATTTAAAACGTTCTGATCACTTGTTCCTGAGAATCGTAACGAGTCACTGCCCCGTCTAGGTGAAACGTGAGCTTGCATTCAGCCTTACAGCTTCGATATTTATAATTGAATTTCTTTAAAATTGTGATTTTTGGTGGAATAGTATATATATATTTCCTAAAAATATTTCATTCGAATGAAGGAGCGTATTCACCAAAAAAGCGAGCACGAGTGAACAAGAGCGAGCGAGCATTCTGCATCAATAATCTTCTGGTGAGTACGGACTAGCGAGCGAGCGAACGTTTGCTTGTTCGTGTTCAGAAAAGATCGAGAGGAAGGCGGTACATCAGAGAAAATACTTGTTCGTACTCGTTCAATGTGAACGGGATTTTAATCTTCGAAAGTGCTTCCACTTCGATCGCTTGCGCTTTGCTGCATGAAACTTTGACGGGCCAAAACGTGGAAAATTGTTATTAACATTTTAAAATCAATTATTGGGTTGGTTTATGAACTTGGCCGTACCAGGTATAGTTATAATATTTACATTTTAAATTATAATGATTATTATTATTATTATGATTATTATTATTATTATGATTAAGAATAAAATTGAAAATATTATTTTGAAGTTATGTTAACTTTTTATCAGCAGAAAAGATGATACGTAAATTATAACCTAACCTCACCATTTCTTTTGATAAGATAATTTTTTACTTTGTAGATATCAAAAAATTGATTGTCAATCTAACGTTTAATAATGTTCAAGATAAACTTTATTAGTTTAAATCAAACAAATATTATTCATTTTTATTTAAAGGGATTTTATCTAAATTCGGTTTGTCTGAATGTTTTCGCCTCAAATAAATAATGAAAAGGTAGAACGTGTCGCGGGACACACGATAGGAACTTTAGTTCCTTTTAAGCAAAAATTATGTAATACATCTGACGTTATAGATAAACAATTTGCATATTCCTCGGTGGTCGAGTAGTAAGCAAACCAGACTCTCACGCGGTAGACCCGGGTTCGATTCCCCGTGAAGAAGTTTTTTTATTGTTAATTTTATTTTTAAATAATTATTCTGCTTGATATTAATAACGACAACAGGTACACGTTTTAAATATTTAGCAGAATATTCATTATTATAGATAATGGTACGGTACCCTTCATGAGGGAGTCCGACTGGCAACATCTACTTATAACAGCATCGTGTATTTAATAAACGAAACCGTAGCATTATACAAATTGGACATTCCAGAACTGTGTGTTTACCACAAAAAAATCAGTGGAAGCATAAAATTGAATTTTTAAATTTTCAATTTGTGGTTATATTACAGTTTATGGAAATTTTTATTTTCTAGATTTTTCTTGAGTGGGTCGTAGAAAAAATATTGTCCATATCGCACTTGAAAGATTGAGCACTCGTGCGATATGGCCATCATATCCACACTAGTTGCACAAACTACTATTTCTATCAAAATATGCCCTTTTACATTTAAAAACAACCTGCCAAATGTCAAATCAATTTATCCATCCATTTTAAAGTTATCGAATTGAAACATTCAAGTTTTCAAAATTTCAACACCCTGTATTTCGAAAAGTACATGTGCTAGACCCCTTAATCCTCATATCATTTTGTCCAATTTTACGAAAGGAATCTACATGCAAACGTTGTAATTACCCTTAAAGTTCGAGATGCTTATACTGAATAAAATATTTAAATTTCTTCGAAATGAACGAAATGTCAAAAGTGACATAGCACATAACGAAGCAACGTAACATAACGTAACGTAATGGTCAGATCTTTGGCGTTGCAACAAGTTTGAGTGATGAAAATAAAAAATTATGTGATAAAATTTGAAGAGCGAGTTGTATTTGGGAAGATTATTTTTTTCAACCATTTATGATTACCTGAATGTTTAATATTCTCTTGGGTGATGGCACTGAATCGGTTTGTGTTCGTTTTTCAATAAACTTCGAAGCACTTTCAGTTGTCAATAATGACAAATTCAAAGTAAAAATTTGACGTTTCAATGTAAACAAGGTATTATCGATGAGGAAGCAGAATTATCAGTATAATACCGAATGATTGGCTAGAATAATGTTTGCTATTGGTTAAAATCATCAAAATGTCAGATTTTGACAAGTGAAAAAAATAATCGCTGTAATACTGAGGTGATTCGATGAAATCTGACTCATGACTTAAAATTAAGTAATTTGATTGGTTACTATATTCAGTGAAAAATTATCCTTTAAAAACCATATCTTCAATTTATTTTCATACGCTTCCGGTACTATTGGCAATCTACTACGCCACTGTCACTAGTTTCAGCCAACTTAGAATGCACAATACGTCTGTGTTCCAGATTTGGAAACGTCCTGCCTTCTATGCCGGAAGGTGACCATATTAGAGCCACATTAACACCGACACGCACATTTCGCCGCTGTTTTGCCGTTGTCGGCCCATCTTATTATTCTCGTTGATCACCTCAAATAATTTATATTTAATATTATGCATTATACACTACTACCGAAGCCAATTTTGGCGATGGGAAGTTTTTATGGAAGATAGAGACGTTATTATTTTTGCGTGATGATATTTTTGTGTCGTGTATTGGAAAGTTAGGTCAATGAGTGTTATTAGTTTATTTCATTAATTTGCTCAAATGTTAATGATTTGTTTGTCGATATCGTTACCATTATTTTATTTTAATAAATTGTGAAAGATATTTTGAATTATTATTTGACATGCTACTGTGTCTTTATAAAGGATAAGAATACTACGAGTGGTCCACTATGAGATCTTATATAATAACTTTTTTCCACTTCTAGCTGTGGAGTTGAAAATTATTGCCTCTGGCCAACTGAGCCAACTGAGAAGTTGGATATCTCTATTAGTATGGTTATTAATTTTTTCTGTTGATAACCTAGGTCAATATTATATAAATAATCTTAAATCCCTTCTACCACTTAGTGGTGTAGGGTGTGTTGCAGCTATTCTTTCATCACGAAATTTTTCCACTCGTTCCTATTTTGAGCTAAGTCCTTCGCTTCTATCCAGCTTCTTCCTCTTTTATCCAGTAATCCAGCTATTACCTTATCCCAAGTTTTTCTTGGCTTGCCCCTTTTTTTATTTTTTTTCAATTTTTGCTTTCCATATTCTCTTTACTGGTCTTCGTTCATCCATACGTTGTAAATGTCCCCACCATTGTAGTTGTCCTTCTTCTACAAATTCTAAGGTTGACTGTATACCCAGGTCTTTTCTGATATCTATGTTTCTCATTTTATCCTCTTTTGTTACACCTCTTACTCTTCTCAAATATTTTATCTCTGTCGCCTGTATTTTACTTTTTTGTTGTCCTGTTAACACCCATGTTTCACATCCATATGTAAGTATTGGTCGATATATTGTTTTGAATACTTTTAATTTCGTTTCTTTAGATATTTCTTTTTTGTTGATAAATTTTGTATTCATGGCATAGTATAGTTTGTTAGTTTTAACTATTCTATTATTAATATCTGCTTCCTGTGTTCCGTTTTCGTCTACTATTGTTCCAAGGTACTGAAAATGTTCAACTTGATCTATTTTGTCTATATCTATTCTTACATTTATTTCCTCTTTGTCGTCTCCAATGACCATAACTTTTGTCTTGTTTTCGTTTATTTTCATTCCCATGTCCATCATTGATGCATTCCACACATTTATGTTTTCTTGTAGCTCTCTTTCATTTTTTGCTATTAATATGACATCGTCTGCAAATGCTCCTTCAGTGATGTATACCCTGCACAACCTTAACCTAGGTCAATAATGGACAAATTCAAATATTTTGAGAGTTCAGGAATAGTAGTTCAACAAAAACTTGTGCAACATAATTTTGTACACCCAGGAGATTGTCTTTAACATATTTGATGCTTGAAATTACCTACCAAGATAAAATTATTTGAATAAAAATGCCATTAGTTTAAAATTCGCGCTCAACCAAAATTACTGATGACATAACGAGTACGTTCATAATATGTCGCAAACTGACTTTGTACTTGTCAGTCAGCGCTTCTTGTGGTGCGTTTGTGAATTAGTTTCAATTTTTGTCTTAAATTTGGCTAGTAGTGTGGTGTTGAAGACATTTATAAACCTCGCACCTTATTCCTTATTATAATAATAATAGTCTTCACCAGATTGGAGTATAATATAATATTTATACTATTAACGCGTTACAAAGTTTTGGAAATATTTTCAAACAACTACTACCCGTTTAACTTAGAAGTGGAAAAAGGGAATTTTTTAATGGAAATACTTTTCATTGATTTTTTACTTGCAAGCTGGTTGGGGATTAAATTTAGAATAGGTATGGACAAAGCATCTAAAACTGTTTTATCTTTTGGAATGTCCGATACAGTTTCATTAAATGTGTCAAAGCATGTATACCATGAAAAATAGTATGTTTTTTTTGGATTTTTTCTGTTAAAGTTAAAGTTGAAAAATATACTGAATTGACTAATAATTGGGTAACATGAAATGTTTGAGCTGTAAAACTTTTTAAAGATTGGCCAGATTAGTGTCAACCAAAGGGAAAAATATGTACAAGGTGTCCAGTAACTCACATCGGTTAACCATACAGTATACAGTTAACTCTGCGAATTTTTGAAAAATGTAGAGCGATTCAAGTGATTTTGAATTTCCAAATACACCACCTAATATCAAGGAACAAGCTAACATAGCGTCATTAACCTTACTATATACCACAAAAATCTAAAGACATGTATGAAAGACAATATGCACAATATAAGCAATGTGCTGAAGACAACAAGATACATAAATATTCAGAGAATGTTTTACTGGCATATTTTTCACTACAAGGAAAATCATTAAAAGCTTCAACACTTTGGTCTAAATATTCAATCCTACGCACAATGATACAAATGAAGGACAATTTCGATATTAAATATCCAAAGTTAATTGTATTTCTAAAACGTCAAAATGCCGGATACAAACCAAATAAAGCTAAAACTTTTACAAGAGATGAAATAAATACATTCTAAATGGAAGCCCCTGATGATGTTTTTTTATTAATGAAGGTAAGAAATGAAATCCCATGCAAATAATTTAATTTTTGATATAAAATATTCATAGGTAGTCCTTGTTATTGGAATTTCTGGAGCATGTCGTTGTGATGAGCTTATTAAAATGACTATGGATGATATTGAAGAGAAAGACAATCTTTTAGTCATAAATATCCACACTTCAAAAACGTATAAACAACGAACTTTCGTTATCAATACTACAACAGGTAACGGCCCAAATTTTGTTTAAATCGTTAAAAAGTATATCTGTCTACGTCCTAAAACTGAGCATAAACGATTGTTGGTATGCTTTAAAGCAGGCAAATATATAAATCAAGTGGTTGGCGAAAATAGTATATCCAAAATACCACAAAAAAATTGCAGAATATCTCAATCTTCCAAATGCCAAACATTACACAGGGCACAGTTTCAGAAGAACTTCAGCAACTCTGTTAGTAAATGCTGGTGGGGATATTTTAGCTCTAAAACAGCATGGCGGTTGGAAATCAACCAATATCGCAGAAGGTTATGTAGAACAATGTTACACAAAAAAAAGAAAAATTTCTGATCAAATTATGGGAAATAATGTGGAACCTGAACTTGATCAAAATCAGCCAAGCACTTCTAGAAGTTACCACCATTACAATGTGCTATGCGAAAATATTTCAAATACTAAAGCTCCTGTTCAAACCCTATCTTCTTCCAATGGTGTTCGTATAAGTGCTGCTCAAAACTGTACATTCAATATTAACATAAATAATTCTAAAATATAGTTAAACAATACTATGTACTCAATTGTATAACTATATTGATAAATTTGTTTAATAAATAATTCTTGTGTTCTTAATTATATTCGTTACCTATTTGTGGCGTAAATAAATTTTCAAAAAAGGTGGGTAGGAGGAAAAATCATATGTATCAAATGGGAATAAAGTGCCTTTTCCTCCCTTGGATGTTTACTGCCCTCCGCTTCGCGTCGGTCAGTAAACTACATTCTGCGGGAGGAAAAGTGGCACTTTTCTCCCTAGTGGTACTTTCCTCCCTAGTAATACAAATAGCTTTTCTTTAAAAAACAAAATTATCGCAACAAAAGGCTAAATAAAAACAAACAGTCCTTAAAACAACACTATTCGACTGTTTGACTATAATTCAGTCCTCTTAGAATTCCATTCTGCTAGTTGGGCACTTTATGAAATGCTTTCTTGTGTTACTCTTGTCATGTTGCGGAAACTCGCTCGTTCGTCCAGCAAACATTCCACTCTTTACACAAAATGACGAATAGCTATTATGTCATAAACCCAACGCGACAGTTTGATTAGACATGAAAACAATACAAATTGATTACAAATAACAAGCTCCGATCCATATCTTTGCATTGTATTATTCACTTATTTCAACCGATTTCAATTGAGATAAGAGAGAGCAAAAAAGTTGTGATCCTTTGGATTTAGCATATGTTACTGCCAGCTTCAAACCACTGACTGGTGTAGAAGAATAATAATCCAAAATTGGTCAATTTACGTCCGTAGAATTTAACATATTCACATAGCGTACCATTTAATTTCCTTGTGTTGTCTGCCGATATTTTCGAAAAGCAATTCCAGCCGGAAGTTTCGTTTATTGATATGCGCTGCATTCTCGGTAAATAATTGTGTCATGAGTGTTTATTGCTAAAAAATTTTTAGTCTCGATGCGTATCGATGATTAGCAGAGCCGTGCCGATGGTTGCCAAGTATCTCCCATGAATTTTAAATGCAATTAAAGATTAGTTTGTATTCTGTGGTGATGTGAATGATTCGAAAATGATTCATTAGTTATTGTTTATTAATATTTTTATCGTGATGGCATAAGGTAATTGTTTATAAATGCAATAAGCAGGGATCATTTCTACGTGTTAATATTTCGAGGTTTTTATGGAGCATTTTCTGAATAATATTGCTACACATAAACAAATGTATTTATGTCTGCTTGAAAAGTCCACATTTCATTCGAATATTTCCATCAGTGGCGTTTGCTAACAAGATATAAGATGTAAGAAAATCCACTTCATTTAATCTTCACTGGCAAACCAATAGCGCCAGCATTTCTTAATCATGTTAATAATTATACACTGTATACATAAAGTAAAGTAACTTGCTGATATTCCGATTTCCGTTCGGTTTACAAAAAAAAATGACGAATAAAAGTTTTTTCAAATAATCTAGACCATCTGCAAAGTCGATTAGAAGTATACAGGGTGCACCGTTGCTCCAAAATAACCTATTAACAAATTTTCTCGAATAGTACACCATGTATATATTTCCAGTTTTTCATAATCTATTAAATACAAATAAAACCGTCAACTATTTGAAAAAATATGTCAATAAGTTATTCTGGTGCAACGATGCATCCCGTATACTTCTCATCGACTTATGCAGATGGACTGGATTATTTAAGCAAACTCTTATTCATCTTTTTTTGTAAACCAAACGGAAATCGAAATATTAGCAAGTTACGTTATTTTATGTACACACTGTATAAAATTATTCACGAAATTCAAGAAAATAAAAAAAAATGGTAAAGGAAGGTCATCGTTAAATCAGGTGGAAGTCTTTATTATATTTTCGATATTTACGTGTGATTTTATTCAATATTTACTGTGTCATCCATCAGAATCATTGTCAGTTCAGTGCCGTAACGAGGGTATGAAGCGCAAGTGGCAAGTTTTTTTCGCTTCCACCTCTCAACACAATGAAGAGGAAAAATTAAAATAAATGCAAGTCCCAGTTAAATTTGACTTAATACAATATACCCACTATACGACCACCAGACCTACAGAAGTTAGACTTGTGCCGAGAGAAGGACAGCTGTTTCTATTATTATTATTTACAGTGGCCGTCCAGGCATCTGTGCTGTCGTTTTGTTGGGGCACCTCCGACGTTTACCAACGTGTGTCATAGTTCTAGCCATTCTTAGCCTGCGGTTAGGCTGAAAGCTTCTAACTATGATTCACTTATTGGAGGGAGTTCAGCTTGCTGAACCGGCCTGGCCAGGATAGGCATTAAGTGGATCGTTCATCGTGGACGGTTCTCAACCTGGTCTACCGCTAATCGTCCCACCAGGTGGGTTGGTGGATGGTGTCCCTGGCTAGACTACTAATTCCAGGTATCAGTTTGCACGGGAAGAAGCCCTTGGTACAGCATCACCTGGTAGTGGTGTGCCTACATGCCACGACCTGCGACCAGTCTCAGGGGGCCTTCGACAAGTCCAAAACTGGTACTGAGGGGATGAGACAGCCAACGTGTTCACGGCTGAACATGTGTCTCATCAGAGGGTGATGGACTCTCAGGTGGTTGTGGTTTCGCTACCTGTATGCGGAACAGCTGGGATAGCTTAGCTGATCGGTTCATGCGGCATGATGTCTTTAGCGGTAATGGGGAGTAGCCTTGGTCGCAAGTGCTTGAGGTGTCGGTTGTTTGAATGCAACTAGTATCCGAACTTAGCGACCTAGTACTACTGGCAAGCGTTTGAGGTGTCGGACCTTCAACTGCGTTATATTGTTGAAGTTGAAGGCAGGGCGACGACCCAGCACTGTAGTGGAACGCGTTTGATGCGATAATTACAGTCAAGCAAGGTCGGACATGGTTAGTACTTGGATGGGTGACGACCATGCCAGGGATAACCATCGTATAGGGCCCGTACAGCCAGCAGCGGACTAGCACAGCTCGCAGGCATTAACCAATGAGCACGAGGTATAATGTAGATATGTCGTCTTTCGGAGGAGATGTAAAACCGAGGTCCCGAGTCTATGAATGTTGGGCTCGTTAAAGAACGCTACCACTGGTTGGAACACTAGTGGGTTCGCCAAAATTTCCGGTTAGGGGTAGAGTGCTCCCGGCGTCGGTGATTAGCCTCAGTCGCAGAAATAGACCGACGTTAAATAACAGAATATAAAAAAAAAGAAAAAAAAAGTTGAAGGCAGTAGTATCCGAGCTTAGCTGGTGTACGACGAGGGAAACCTTAATCCAGCCGTCTTCCTCACTTCAAATGTTCGTATGCATATAACTATGAGCATCAGGGCTTGACGGTCCCTTCCATCATGTGGGGTAACATGTGTAATGAGGAAGTTCATAGTGTTTGGGGAAGAGCCGAAAGACCTTACTACGCGACTTATTACCGGGCAACATTTGGGGTTGTTGAGCAATCAGCCAAGTTTAAGTACCGGACTCTACGACCGTACCATACCCTCGGGGGTAGGTTCGCCAGCAAGCGTTTGAGGTGTCGGACCTCTTTTACGGAGGCACTAGTATCCGAGCTTAGCTGGAGTTCTGATGGCTGGTGGGGGCTAACTGCCCCCCAGGCCCCCCCGATGCGGTAGTAACTATGACTTTGCTTGAAGTAGCATTGTACCTGAAAAGGTTTTTTTAAGACCGACCAGAAGATATACACATTCTGGACTATTTTTTGTCCAGAAAATAACGTTTTGCCAATCAAGACCGGAAAATGGATGCCAGGGACCGGAAAAAGCTTTTTTATTATACTTAACAGAAAATACTACATTTTCAACTGTTTATAAAATACAGTAAATATGACATTTTCGGAACAGCGCACGGAAATTTTTTCCCGATCCCTATTTCCGTGCGCTTAATAATAAACATAGTTGTTTAGCCCTTGTAACTTGGAAACTACAACATCTGTAACAGTCAATCAAGAGAACCAAAGCACACACGAACACTCCGCTTCAACATCTTTAGCAGAGTCTTCAGTTCAACAAAAAGAAATGCAAAAGGGATTGAGCTTCAACAATAATACGAATTGTACAATAAATATTACTATTAATAATAACGGTTCTGTCCAAAATTAATTTTCTTAGAATTACCTACTTGTATTTTTTTTGTTAATTTGAGTTGTATGTACTTACATTTTTACTGTTTTAAAAATAAAAATAAATATTCCCGATTTTCTTAATAATTTTTTGCGATATTTTTTGTTTATGTTGATTTCAGGTACCTAAGTATAATAAAAAATATCGTTCATTACTCGTCCAGAAATGGATTTTCCGTTCTTGCATGACTTCCCGAGAATTTGTCACGCGCGCACGGAAAAATCCTCATTTCTGTACTGGTAATGAAATATACTATTGCCGGTTCTTGACGTCCATTTTGTTTCCATTTTTCTAATCGCTCTTCCATAATACAATCTATCTTGATTTCGTTAATATGGTAACAACGTTTCGATATATTGTCGAGTGACAGTTTGTTGATTTTTAATTTATCGTTTATGTCAAATTTATTATTTTATCTGGTTTCAGTTTTGTTAATCACTTTGTTATAAAAAGTAATTGCCGGTCCCTGACGTCCATTTTGTTTTCATTTTTCCAATCGTCACTATTACGCTTGTTGAACAATATTGCTCTTTTCATAACTAGTTACGTATCCACTTAGTCAGCTGCCCATTTCTTCCTATATTATATTGGAGCTGATACCGCAAAAGGGTCCAGTCCACCAGAAGTAGAATTTGACTCCCCCATCTTGCTAGTTTATATGAGTTTGTCATATCCTTTTTTAAACTTCGCTTCTGCCTTTGTCGAAAGTAGTTCGACACGAGCTTTCTCAGGCTCTTGCAACAAATTTGAGATCTCAATTTTCTCCAAGCTTCCATTCAATCTCACTAATTAATAAATTTAACAAATATTTACAAAATTGTCAGTTGATATATTCATTGTAATCATGCCCGTTTCATGATTTTCAATGAAAATGTCACAAGATATATTGGGTCTCAACTAAGTATTTGCAACTAATAACGCCACTCTACGATTTTAAATAAAAATGAAAAAAATATTGAAATTTGAATTCATGTGGTAGACTGCGGTAGGCTAGAGCCAATGACAAACAAGGAGATTTTGAGCTGTTGTCAGAAGGGAAAACGTTATAAGTAGACTAGTTATCTTTTTTCTTTTACGTCTGTTAAACAGAAACGCAAAGTACAGTCAAAACGTATTCTTTCAAATGATGCTCTTATAATCGGGTGCCCCTTATTAAAAAAAGTAACTAAGTTTTTAACATGACGCTTTCAAAGTAGAAAATAAAATGTGACGATGATATAAAATGATACATCGAAACAATTGTCAATTCTATTAGAGAACTAATATAGTGGAGTTATAAAGAAATAGTGTGTTCCATTAAAAACTAAAATGTAAAATCACATTTAACATATAGGAGGCAATGCTGTAGTAAGCGTTAGAGAAAAAACATTCCACAGTACATTAAAAGTACCTATACTTATAAAATCCAAAAGAAAAACACTTTGAATCTCTAGTATTACCTATTATGTTTATTCGAATTTGAAAACCAACAAGATTTGGTTTTTATATTTTCAATACACACTTTACACTCTACACCACTGCGTATACAAACGCACCACGAGAAGCGTTTACCCAGTCATCTGTTTGACAAGTGCACTGTCTGTTTTCGCTCTTCATCTGAACCATAGATTATGGACGCACTCCTTATGTCATCAGTCATTTTTGGTGAAGCGAATTTTGAACTAATGGCTTTTTTATTCAAATAATTTTATCTTGATAAGTAATTTCAAGCAAGCAAGCAAGCAAATATGTTAAAGACAATCTCCTGGGTGAACAGAATTATGTTCCATTAGTTTTTCTTTAACTACCATCCCTGGATTCTCAAAATATTTGAATTAGCCTTTCATTAATCTAGGTTATCAATAGAAAATTCAACTTCTCAGCTGGTTGGAAGACGCAATAATTGTCAACTTTACAGCTAGTGGTGTGAAAAATTGATTATCTATCACGTGAGTTATTGGATTATTAACAGCCTCGGGTAACTCAACAATCTGTTGCCCTCTGTAATTAACATCAACATAACTCACTTGATACATTAATTACTAACCCAACATGACAGTAATAACGCTACAACACAATCAATAATACTAGACGTGACGTAAGCTGATCACTTTGTCTGGTGAAACTGATTGGCTGTCCACCGGAGTGTTACACTTAACTGTACATTGCACAAGGAATCAACTAAGTTGACCAAGTGCATACCAAGTGTTCCTCACAATGCAGCCGATGCTATACAAGCAAGCTATAATGTTATTGCCACTTTAAAATTTCCCTTCATAATGTTAATATTACATGCAAATACAAAAGATGAATGAAATCATCTTTAGTTATAAATAGAATGATGCTTATTAAGCAAAATATGAATGTATGCACCATTTTTTTCTAAAATATGATTAATGAAAGCAATTTGGAATATGTTAAATGAATAATAATGAATAAAGATTACACAGCTACTAGCACATATGTTTCAGTTCTTATATATATATAATTACTTAAGTTCTTTGTCGGATAGTAGCAGCACACCCCACAACGAGAGTAGCTCATTAAAAGAGTTGAGAGCTAATTAAACTGCATCTAATTAAACGGTTTATATATCGTAAATTTAATTTGTCAACAGCAACTCCAAGATTGGCGCTGTTTCTCGCAGTCAATTTGCATTGCGAATATGAACTCGCTGAGA
Organism: Galerucella calmariensis; assembly: GCA_910591675.1. Lineage (NCBI taxonomy): Eukaryota > Metazoa > Arthropoda > Insecta > Coleoptera > Chrysomelidae > Galerucella > Galerucella calmariensis. The sequence goes on from CAJUYG010001510.1 coordinate 116,920, forward strand.
AGAAACAGACTCGCACTGTGAAGATTAACTTATAAAATATTACAAGACTTTGAATGTCTACCTAATGAAAGTGTGGATTCTTTATCATTTTTACGATTTGTTGGAGATGGTCCTGAACATTTTTTTTAAATATATTTGGGATGTTATGAATATAAATTGAAGAATGTATTTTGTATTTGAATACTTTTATTCGGCCTCTATTATGGTAATAATAAAGCAGTGAATTTCAAATAACATAATTTCTCTTTCCAAAATTCTTAATACTTTCATGCATTTCCGAATCGGCTTTCAAAAGGTACACACTGTTTTGACTAATACAAAAACATCACCCTCTATAATATTAATCGATATTGTCATTATATCGAATTATCAAAATTTTGTTTCTAAACAAAAAATACTATCTGATCTTCATTAGGAAAAGAAAATAGAACATTAAAAAAGCTAATTCACATATAAAATTAAAGGCACACAAAAACGGGACGACATAACGGAAACCAAAAGGGAGAATTTTTTTTTTATATTCAGGTGAAATAAAGCGCATCAACCCTTTAGGTTATTAGCGCTACCAAATGAACAATGAATATTTAAATATTAAGTACTACTACAGTAAAGATATAAAAAGAAACAAACAATTTTGGTAATAAATTAAACATTGTGTAGAAATTGAATAGCACGTAGATAAGCTACCAAGTTTTCCATATTGTACTCTTCTCCTAGCAAGTGATACATAGTAGGTGGAGTGTTAAATGCAATTCTTTGCTGTGAATATTGCGGACAATCTATTAATACATGCCTGACTGTTAAAGGGCATTGACACACTGTACAGCGGGATTGTTCAGATTTAGTCATTAAGTGTTCATGGGAAAATCGGGTGTGACCTATTCTTAGACGGGTCAGAATAACTTGTTCTTTCCTGGTTTCTGGAACGGGCTTCCACGGTTTAACTGTTCTTTTCACTTCCCTGGGTTTGTCGCTAGATTGGGACCACTGGTGTTGCCATGCGTTATTAACCGATGTCTTGATAAAAATTTTCATGTCTGTCATCATAGCTCTCGTGACTTCGATGGCACTAGGATTCTGAATTGCAGTTTTGGCTGCTGCATCAGCTCGCCCATTTCCCTCTATTCCTGTATGTGAAGGTACCCGTAATAACTGTACGACTGCTCCTGAATTGTATAGCTGGGATAATTGCTGCTTAATAAGTTTTAGTAACGGGTTTGATGGATATGTCTGGCGCAAACTTTCAATTGATTTCAATGAATCAGTTACGATGAGCAGGTGCTTTACATTTTCTCTATTGGCATGTACTAGTGCTTGAAATATCGCATAAAGTTCTCCAGTTAGAATGCTTGTAATATTACATTTGGAGTTACAAGTGCTGCTCCAACTCCAGTATCCGTTTTGGAGGCATCTGTATAGATATGAGTATATTATTGTAAATAAGATATTTTCTCATGGAATTTTCCTCTAATTAGGGTATGGTTTGTTTCGTTCTTATCCAAACTTGTTAACGATGTATCACATATTGGTAATTTTATTATCCATGGAGGAGGGAAGGGAATGAATTGGGGGATTGCTTGAGGAATAGATATATGTAGTAGGTTAAGGTATCTGTTAATTCTCTCATAAAGTGGTGGATCTGTTCTTTCCTTTTTTTATATTCATCCCAATAACGATTGGAGAGAGATTATATAGTTTTTTTTTATGTGTCACCATTTTTGAACCTACTCTTACGAGAGGACTTTGAAATTTCACGTAAATTCTCCAATAAAACGTCAATGTATGTAAATGTTTTGACATAATATCATTCCCTTTTTTTATTTATTCGGTAGGCTAAGAAGAGTTAATTGTGTATATGCAGAACACTTTAGCAGCCCTTAAAACCACAGTCTTGTCTTGTGACACAATTTACCATCACACAATATTATTGTATTGTATTTGATGATCTGAATGATGGATAATATTGAGGAGATAATTATTTCTTTTTAATTATAATATCCATTTCATTAACAAACACCATTTCACATCTGTGTTGATGTATTGACGTTCAATAATTTATTAACAGAAATAAACATTCTTAACATTTTTATGCCATTTGAAGTTTTGTAATTGTGGCAGTAATTTACAATAAACATCTACAAAAGTCACACGGAAATTCGTTTGAATTTTTTTCAATTCACTCGTTTCAATGTTGCACAGGTGTTAGTATATAGTTTATTGCTATTTCATTGAACGATTTTCTAAAAGCCAAACAATAATGACAAAGCCTATTAACGACTATAAATACAAGGTAAAAACTCTAAATGTGATTCTGAGGAGTTTTTCTTTCGCATACCAGTCCTAGATAATCTGATAAAAGAACAGCACCGGACTCAAGTTTTTTTTAATATTTTTTTAATGATATACTAAAATAAATTGAGTGAGGAAATATCATTTTTTTACAAACGCTTTAAAAAGTGACATATTTCTCATACCTTTTACTTAATTTGAAAACCAAATATTGCTCATACTGTGAGAAATATTATTTCTTACGGCACTTTACCCACGCCACATATATTTAAATGGAGAATAAAAAAAACGACAAAAAATTAGTAGGCTACTGTCATCTTTGAATACCTACTTGGTTGTCACAAAACTGTCAGATGTTTCAATCATCCTTTGATAAAAATCCCAATTTCCATATACAGTGTGGAAACCACTTATGGAATAAAATTCTTTATGTCATTATTTTAGATAATTATAAAAAATGCTGAGACACGTCAACTTTTGAATTGAGTTGTGCGTTATGTAAACATAAATGTTAATGTACAGGGTGATTCACGCAAATATGCCATAGTCGGTGATGTTTTTTTTAATGAAACACCCTGTATATTTGAATATTTTTGAAATCCTCTCAATGAACCGATTTCAATAAACTTAATAATGTATGGTCAATTATGAATTATACAGGGTGAAATTTTTATTTTTACAGTTATTAAACACATACATAAAATACCTGATGTAGGTATTTGATTGTGGCCTTAAAGTAGCTTTGGGTTAACCAAAGTTTATGTTCATAAACAAATTCCAGAAGATATTAAAGATTTATATATCCACATATATATATGGTACTTATTTAGTGGTACATAAGTACATTAAGAAAATCCTTAAATATTTCTAAAATTTTTGCATCAAATCCACAAAATGTGATTAACGTTTCAGCAAGTGCCACGTTATTCTCAAAAGGAATCAAAAAAAGGAGATCCACCTTGGAAGTTAATTTGAATAAATGTTTGCTTATAAAGGATGAGGCCAATTTGACAATAAAATCAAGAAGAAAAGAGGAAGTAATTTAGCCTTGGATTTTTGACGTAAATTAACTGTTTTGTTTATTATTTATTATTTCTGAGAGTTAATGTTAATATTCTTAATACTATTTTTTTCTGTTGTAGGTTCTACGTTCAGTGATGAAAAGTAAAGTTGAATATTGAAGAAGATCAAATTCTATAGAATACAAGAGTTAGTTTGTAAATCAATTTGTACGAAACTGTAAGACAGAAGTATCATAATAAATTCATTTGTTTCACTTGAATATTTTACTCCATATTGCATGATCCATCAGGTTAAGGTGAGCTACTCTTTTAACCCGTAACATAATACATTAAAATAAATGCTCAAAATGTTCTCCACCTAGTTGTTGGCAATAGCACCGTCTCCTATAAAACTCCTTCTTAACTTTGTTTAAAGTTTGAGGCGAAATATCCCGTATTTCTGTAGGTATCCTGTTTTTGAGGTCTACAATGTTAGTTGGTTGTGTTGCATATACTTTGTTCTTGAGATAACCCCACAGAAAAAAATCTAATGGCGTAAGGTCTGGCGATCTAGCTGGCCACTCAATAGTACTTTTTCGTCCAATCCATTTATTGGGGAAGATTTCATCTAAATAAGTTCTTACCATTAAAGCATAATGGGGTGTTGCCCCGTGTTGCTGGAACCAAACATTTTCATTCGGTAAGCTAGGATCTATTGCGTTGGGATATACGTTTGCCAACGCAGAAATAACTTCATTTCTAAGCATATTTAAATATTTTTCAGCTGTCAAATTTCCATCTATAAATATAGGATCAATATTATGGTTGCCTATGATACCGGCCCAAACGTTCACCTTTTGAGGGTACTGAGTATGTGTCTCACGCATCCAATTAGGATTCTCTGTTGACCAATATCTACAGTTCTGTCGGTTTACCTCTCCATTCAATGTGAATGTTGATTCGTCAGAAAAAAGAATGGTAGCTACCAAGAACTATCTCATTTCTGTCCAGCTTATTCATCAATCTTTCGCAGAAATCCATTCTACGATCTGGATCGTCTTCTGTTAACTCCTGCACAAAAGTTAATTTGTAGGGATGAAGTTTTTCTTTATGAAGACATCTTCGAACAGTTGTATCACTAACATTATTTTCACGGGCAATTTGACGTGTACTTGAAGTTGGATTCTCTTCGACACTTAACAAAATATCCACTTTCACATCATCTTCAACGAAGTGTGGTTTTCTTTTCAATGGTTTGTCATGTCCAAGTTCTTTGAATTGTGCATGAATTTTTGACACAGTACTTTGTGGAATATTAGGCAATTCGGGATACCTGTGATTAAATAAGTTTGCCTCTTCAACTTGACTTCTGCAGTTATCCCCGTACCCGATCATCATTAAAATCTCAATTCGGTGAGTCTCAGTTAAATATTTGATTGTTATGTCGACAAAGAAAGAGTGTTTGACAAAGATTTTACTTTTTCAGCTTAAACTGTCAACACATCAACAACTTACAGAACAGAAAACAATCCACATTATTTACCGATTTAAAACAATCCACATAATTTACCGATTTTGTTTAATTATTGGCGTTTTTAGGCAATTTTTAGGTATTTATGATAAAATTCATAGGCGTAGCAGGTTTTGTTTAATATATGAATACGTCTAATAATTAGTTAGTTTAGATTTTTGATAAATCCATATTTAGCTAAATTAAAAAAGTACCAATATTTCAAGTGTAATAAATTATTGATTTTAAAATTTCGCCCTGTATAATTCATAATTGACCATACATTATTTAGTTTGTTGGAATCGGTTCATTAAGAGTATTTAAAAAATATGCAAATATACAGGGTGTTTCATTAAAAAAAACACCGACTATGGCATACTTGCGTGAATCACCCTGTACATTTAAATTTATGTTCACATAACGCACAACTCAATTCAAAAGTTGATGTGTCTCGGCATTTTTTATAATTTTCTAAAATAATGACATATAGAATTTTATTCCATAAGTGGTTTCCACACTGTATAATAGTTTAACAAGACATCATATACTTATTTATAATTGGCAGTAGTGACCATTTCAATAATACTCCGCCAAAGATATGGGAAAAAGCTGCAACATTAGCTGTAGATTTGTTGCTGGAAATTCCAACGAAAAAGTATAGATTGACAAACGAAAAATTCATGGAGTGAAGAAGAAATAAAAAAAATCAAATCTTTTCCGGAAAGTGTGCTTATGGTATATTTTGAAGAGTTGGCAAAATAATAGAAGGTGTTTTCACTTTGGTCACAATATTTAATGTTGTGAAGTACTGTCAAGATTAAAACTTATTTAACAGTTTAGAGATAGGATACTTATTGTTATTTTTGATTTACTAACCATAAAAATAAATTAACTTCACTTGTATTTTGTAAATTTGTGCAGTTGAAGAAAAAATGTAGTGTACAGCATGTGGGGAAAGTGCCTTTCTCACTCGTGTGTTTGCGGACTCGCCCTCCGGGCCCTTGCTACAATCTTCTACACTTGTGAGAAAAGATGAACTTTCCCCACTAGTTGCACATCCATATTTTCAAATAATTTTTTTTGTTTTTTCTTATGGATCTTTTTTGTTTTTATTTATTTATTTTTTTCTTTTTTTAGACAACAGGGTAACTATGCGTTCAGGTGTCGAACACAGCGACTACGATAAATATGAGGACCACGGATTGAATGGGATACACAATAGGGATGTATATACATTTGTGGATTTATAATGTACATACAATATTCCAATATTTATCAATTTAAATCTTGATTCCGATTTGACATATATATGGGAATTAGGTTTTTTCATATAATTTATTTGATTTAATTATTTCCTTTAAATTATAGGGAAGCAATATTTCATTGTTTTCATCATAAATGTGCGCTTGTGGGGAGGAAGGAGACGCAGGAAATAAAATTTTAGAATTTATATTGATTCAAACTAAATGGTACATAATATACAGTGTGCAGCATTAGTGCGAAGAAGTCCAATTATTCACTTTGCAGGAGAGATACGAGAAAGCTTCATTTAAATAAAAGTTGAGCCATATATTGAAAATTTCTTAGCCTACAATAGAACCAAACAAAATTTCCATTTCAAAATATTGGATACATCTATTACAGCGAACCTGCAACGTCTCTAGACCTTACAAAAAAAATGTTTCTTCTTGCTCTGCAAACCAGACCTCCACAGCTTTTATTACCTCCTCGTTGGAAGAAAATTTACGAACTTTTGAACTTTTTTTCAGTTGAGGAAAGAGATGCTAATCGGACGGAGCCAAATCTGGTGAATAAGGAGGGTGTTATAGTCATTCAAACCCTGAATCACAAATTTTTTGCATGGCAACATGAGATTTATGTGCAGGGGAGTTGTCCTGCAAAAACAAAAGACTTTTGGATAGCTTTCCGCGTCTTTTCTCTTCAATTTTTTGCCGTAGAGTGGTCAGTAATGTCGAATAGTAATCTCCGGTTATTGTTCTACCCTTATCCAAAAAATCAACCATGATTACTCCATGGAATCCCAAAAAACTGAAGCAAGAACTTTTCCAGCAGATTTTTGGACACAAAACTTCTTAGGTCTTGGAGAGGACGGAGGACATTGATCACCAAGGGTATTAAGCATACCTTCGTAAATCTGCTTACCTCTCAACCCTTTCAATTACAGGTACTCGATGATGGTCGATACTCCAATTTTTCGATTTTCACAATTTCGGTGGACATCTTTTTCTTTTAATTTATTGCGTAACTCAGGTTTACTTTTTTGACGTCCAACATCACACTGACACTTCTAATGCATGGAACTGTCTAGGCTAACTAGACATCAATACATCCTAGTATTTTGAAAATATACCTAAATATACAGGGCAACACATATTGGCAGGATTAACGTAACTTATCTCTTTTTAAATAGAGCATCCTGTATATTTCCACATTTTTTTATTCCTCTTGATTTTCTTGTTTCTGTGATATGATGTATACCAGTGTTATACGAAATAATTCAAAAGATATAAGTACTTTTTTATTGATTTCTTAGTATCATCCATACATACCATAGTATAGATTTGATATCAAGAAATCTATTTACGTCCAAACGATTCCTGATATAGTTTACTATCGTCCAAAATTATTATTATAGCGCGATATTCGTTTTTTATATACAGGATTGGTCATAAATCGGAATGATAGAACTGCACATACAAAAAGAAAGCCCAGTCGTGTTCCAGACTATCATAGAAAGGATGATAATCTGGCTCCATGGTACTTTTAAGGGATTGAAGATGTTCAAACTTTTTCCGTTTCATTTTTACTTCACCTCTGTAGAGTCGTGGTAGTTTCCTCAAGAGGATAAAGGAGCATTTAATGGGGTTTGAATAAAGCAAACGGAGTAAAGTTAAAGTGGAACAGCATTTAATATAATATTTGACAAATCACACAACATTATTGTTTTAAAATAAATGTATAAGACCTAGATAATGGGTAATAGTGAGAGGATTATTCCGATATTAATACTGTTATGCACTTTACGTTTCGACTGTTGTTAAGAAATGTAAATTTTCAAACAACACAACCATAACATAATGAACACTGGGAAAACTAACGATCCCAAATATACCAAACTGGTCACACTATTGATCTCAATTAAATAAGAGTTAACACATTCGGAGTTCTACTCCAGAAGATCCTGATTGGACTGCACACTATAGAAATTCTACTATCGACTCTATTCACATGTCTTTTGTCGACGATTTCTTAATAAAAACTTCAATTTGTTACATAGTGATGAAAGAAGACTTGTCGACAGTATACAGAGTGTGTCTTTCGACTGCTATCGACTAAAACAATAGTGGTAATATTACTGAAGAAAGCAACCGGTAGAATGATATAGTGAGCAGGGTATCAGTTTAGCGATTCGACTTTGTTGACATATATTTTGACATTTGACACGTATAGTATCGGTAATTGGTTTTTGATTCAAAATATGGATTGCTACCACAAAAATACGGCTCTGTAGCACAATAGCGTCAGTCAAAAGACCGCTAGGTTGAACTAGCGGCGGTCAAAATAGAGCTGGACAAAATAGCGCTCCACAAAATAATAGCACTGTGACTAAATAACACCGGTTGAAATATCCTTAGAAAATTAACTATCAAAATATGGAAAATCATAGTAATAAATACATGTTTGTCCGCAATGGACTCCTAAGCTACTAAACCGATTTCAATAAAATTTGTACACCGTGTGCAGTTTGATCCGACTTGGATAGCTTACATATCAATTTATGATCGCAATATTATTTAATTGCAAATTATTTGTCTTTATCCGTTAACTCCAAACGATTCTAGATTGCGACATCTGTTGACTGGATTGAGTAAGTATTGAATAGATGGCCGGCTATGTCAAACTTCCAAACGTTCCATATAAGCTACAATTCAATAGCGTATCCACCACATGTTGCTGAGGCTACAGTATAGGTTAAATTTATTCTGTAGTGAACGAAATACAGTGAATTTTACTTTTTCAATTTTCGGTGTTACCATAGCCGACCAAGTGTTACTTAGACTGAAGTATAAATTAAATTAATATTATAGTGAATATAATACAGTGGAATTATTCCTGCTTTTCAATTATTAGTGCCTTGTTGCTCAAAACTCTAATTAAACTATATACATGTAAGTACTATTACATAGCAATATTATTATACAGTGCTATTCAAAAGTCCCCTCCCCCCCTCGTATCTTTTGAACAGCTACACTAACATTAATGAAATTTGGAGGGTGGAGATAAAGTGTTGTAAATTTCTCCACGAATGGTAACAGGTGACGTAATAGTAATAGATGACGCCACAGTGCCACTCTGGCCAATAATTTTAAATAGGACCTTATGGCAAGTGATATGTCGTTTGAAAGGCATTGACATTGGCTACATAGCCATATTGAATTTGCTTGGGTTCAAACTAATTTCGACGGATGAATTAAATAAATGCCAAAATTATTGAAATTATTTTTTTAAATTTGATTAATCAAATATCAACAATGGATTCTTATAGCAAGTGTTCGAAATGTGCTCCGTCTACTTCCTGACAGTAATACATCCTATTAGTAAACTCTTGTCGTACTCGTTCGAATGTGTCAGCTGAAATTGCATTGCATTCTTCAATAATTCTTTCTTTCAAAACGCCAATGCTATTTGATGTCGTAGTATAAACCTTGGATTTCAAGTACCCCCATAGGAAAAAATCTAATGGTGTTAGATCTGGTGACCGAGGTGGCCATTCTATAGGACCTCGCTGGCCGATCCATCTACCTCGATATTCTTCATCCAGGTAACGTCTTACTGCACCATAATAGTGTGCAGGAGCACCATCTTGTTGAAATGTTATTTCCAGATGGCCGAATTCATCTGGATTATCTTCCAGAATTTCAAGAATTAACGGCTCAATTGCATTTTGTAACATCTCCAGATACACTTCACCGCTTAAATTTGAATTTAGGAAGACAGGACCAACTATGTGGTTTCCCAAAATTCCTGCACAAACATTGACTTTTTCTGGAAATTGGGTATGTTTTCAGGAAAGGTGTGAGGATTTGTGTCACTCCAATACCTTACATTTTGCTTATTCACATTTCCATTGATGCAAAAAGTACTTTCGTCACTAAAACAAATTGTTTTTGTGTAATGTGGGTTTTGACCAATTTTACTTGTCATACATTCACAGTATTCGAGTCTTCTGTCGGGGTCGTCATCCGAAAGGTGGTGCACCATTTTTAATTTGTATGGATGAAATTTGTTTTTAGCCAACACTCTATGTACTGTACTTTTACTTACTTCACAGATAAACGCAACTTTAGTTGAAGAGGAAATAGGGTTTACTACCATTCCAGCAACTATATCAATTTTTTTATCATCACTAAATGTTGGTCGACCAGATCGTTTGGCATCTTGAACACTACCTGTTGCTTCAAACTTGTGAAGAAGCTCCCTCAAATAATTTCTCGAGATAGGGCGATCTGGGTATCTCTTATTAAATAAACGTTCCGCTTCATGGAGATTCTTCCTAGATTCAACAATTATTAAGATAGCTGCTACTTTGTCAGCTTGAGTACGTATCATTTTGCCTATGTAAACTTTTAAACAATCGTTAAACAATAATAAAATTAAATATTTAAGCTATTTAGAAAAACTTTGCATAGCAACAAATACTATTAAATTAAAAACGTCATTTTTTTGACAACCAACCACAGGCGGACTGAAAAATCTTCAATATTTAAATGTGAAATAATAATGTTGGTATTTATTTAATTTATACGTCAAAATTAGTTTAAACCCAAACAAAATTAATATGGCCATGTAGCTAAAGTCAATGCATTTCAAACGAGATATCACTTACCATAAGGTCCTATTTAAAATTATTGGCCAGAATGGCACTGTGACGTAATCTATTACTATTACGTCACCTGTTATCATTCGTAGAGAAGTTTACAACACTTTATTAGTTGGTCCTGTCTTCCTAAATTCAAATTTAAGCGGTGAAGTGTATCTGGAGATGTTACAAAATGCAATTGAGCTGTCAATTCTTGGAATTCTGGAAGATAATCCAGATGAATTTGGCCATCTGGAAATTAAATTTCAACAAGATAGTGCTCCTGCACATTATTATGGTGCAGTAAGACGTTACCTGGATGAAGAATATCGAGGTAGATGGATCGGCCGGCGAGGTCCTATATAATGGCCACCTCGGTCACCAGATCTGACACCATTAGATTTTTACATCAAGTTTACATCACTTTATTTTCACCCTCCAAATTTTATTAATGTAAGTGTAGCCGTTCAAAAGATACGAGGGGGGAGGGGGACTTTTGAATAGCACTGTATAGAGAAAAAATGGATAACAGTAGCGATAGTGAAGATTCAATATGTACGCCATCCGAAATTGATTTCATTTATAAATGTAAGAGCTTCGATTAAAAATATGAGCTACGTATATCCATCCTCTTTGAATCTTTTGAAATAAATATGCTTTATAGCCTAGTGGTTGACTATGGCTCGGACAATCGGGGCTCGATCCTCACTGGAAGTTTTTCTCTTTTAGTCGTGGAGAAAGTATAGCTTTTCACATGTGTAGAATGGCTATTATTCACCTGGATGATTCCAAAACTCACTCGCTGCGCTCGCTCGTTTTGGAAACTTAATCCGCGTGAATAATAGCCATTATTCTGCACTCGTTGAAGAATATACTATTTGTAAACCATTTGAATAATTGAATGGTTTAATCACAGTATGATTTCACCCTTCAATTGCGGCTCTGCGTGCTCTAACATCTATCGTCATATACAAGTAGAAGGTGTTTTGTTTCACCTCGATCCACTTTGTTTTTCTGCCCATATCGCACACTGTCTCTTGAATTTTAAATTAAACTCCTTATAGGATTTCCCTTATTTGGAATGATCCACAATACGAATTAAATATTTTTCTGATGTGAAGAATTCACCGATATCGAAGAATCTATTCTTTGTTCAGATAATTTGTCACATCGTTTGTAGTTGCTATGTTGCGCATACAAATGGTGCGGTTTTCAATAGTTGAATCTCTAAGAAATGTTCAGCTGCAGTATTACAGTATTTTTTATAACACGATCACAGCTGGAAAGTGTAAAAGGTATTTTTATAGCAGCTAATGTTTTATAGGGTTTTGAATTATATGAACTTTTATCAACGACAATCACAACTATTCAATAGCTTGCAAATTCGTATACTATCAACAAAAGTTTGGAATGTCTTTCGATAAAAGTTCTGCACCAGTTGGAACCTAGTAATCAAATGACAAACTCTACCTTTTTCCTGGAATATATTCTAGTATTAACACATGACAACAAACAGCAGATAAATAACTTTTTTATCGGTGAACCATTTTACCTATTTAAAGCAAGCCTCAGCGTGTTTAAATCGAACTTTAAAACACGCGCGTTTTTTAAAGATACCATGGCAACATCAACAACTCGAGAAACGAAGTCTGAAAATGACAATTATTTTATTATTGATCTAACAGGAGTACTTTGTAACGTCAAAACCTTCATTCGAACAATATTTAATATTTATAAATGAAAAGTACCTACAGTTGATATTGTTTGAGATATTAACATTTCGATTTTTCAAATCGGAGGAAATGGTATTTAAATTAATACTGTTTACATTCTTAGAACTCAATGAGGTTGAACTTCCATCAAAATGCAAATTAGTTTATGTTTTCTCACTCTGGTTTTGAAGGCAACGAGATGGCGGATGCACTGGCTGCGGAAGGGGCGGCAGCACCTCGCTCATTGGAATGCTCTTCAGTGTCCTAGACAATCCAAACTTCTACTAAAGGGATGGACTGATGGACACGCCAGGGCAGCCACTGAACTACCAAGGCGTAGGCTAAGGAAGATAGCAGGACTACTAACAGGGCACTGCTGTATGAGGAAGCACCTCTACAATCTAAGAGTAGAGGAAAGTTCCCTATGTAGGGGTTGCGGCATGACTGATGAAACGTCAGTTCATGTTCTCTTAGAGTGTCCACACTGGGCTGTATTACGCAGGCGAATCTTTGGAGTCACTGTCATGGCTCCTGGAGACACAAGCAGGCATCCACTGAAAAAGGTTGTGGCCTTTATTGAAGGGCTCGGCTTCATGGATGACTAGGTAGCAGGATTGGCACAATGGGCCCGCCAGTGGCCTCAGTGTCGGAACCTTGGCTTTAGTTGTCCAGGACAAGGCTCGCCTGTACATTTAGTAGTAGTAGTAGTAGTTATGTTTTCCTCATTTCCATGACAACGCAATTCAACCATTTTACGTTATTAGTTCTTATTTCCATCCATCTTATTTGCTCGAAAAATCGCGCGTGTTTTAAAGACCTTAATATCCACTTATACTTTAATATACTATTTTCTACGAGCGGGCGGAAAATTGAATTTTCCACACACA